>CM076579.1:342795514-343081863 GCA_034641835.2 Pinus albicaulis | reverse complement strand
TGGAGTGGCCATCTCTCTGGGATGGCCACCACCCAAAAAGGCCTGCGGGCATGATATTTTTAGCCCATGTTATTTCAATATTGCATTTCAACAGTCAAGAGGTGTGAGTGATGTCAACACTTTTCTCATAAGGCAAGAGCCCCTCCCGCTCCCCTGCACCCTGTCATCGTCGTCGATCCCTTCTGTAAATGGGGGATCGACTTCATGACTTGCAACCCAGCATCGTCGGGAAATCATAAGTACATTATTGTGGTCATCAACTAATTCACCAAGTGTGTAGAAGCCATGCCCACGTATGACAACACAACAAAAACCGTCACATGATTTTTGTTTAACCACGTCATTGCCTAGTTCGGCGTACCAAAAGAGTTAGTCTCCAACCATGGAAAACACTTCAAAAATGAAATTTTTTAGGAGCTATGTCAACACCTTGGATTCACACATGAATTCGCGTCACCATAATACTCCCAATCCAACAGATAGGTAGAAGCTATGAACAAGGTACTGAAAACAATGTTATAGCGCATGCTGAATACCCATAAAAAAAATTGACACCACTTGATTTTCTTCGCCCTGTGGGACAACCGCACGGTAGTGAAAACTTCAATAGATTTCACACCCTTCCACTTGGTATACGAGGTCGAAATCATGATTCCCATTGAACACGAGATCCCAAATTTACACGCCCCCATCGAACTCGTTGATGACACCCAACCAATAGAGAAATGCTTAGTAGAACTACAGTTTGTCGACGATAGTCAACAATAGTCACTCCAACGCAACAAGGTCCATAAAAAGCGGGTGAAATCATTGTTTGATCACAACATCACCCCTCGATCATTTACGGAGGGGGAGTTATTCCTCCACTACGATGTCGCAAAAGAAGCCCTAGGGCCAGGAAAGTTTGAAACCTTGTGTAAAGGTCCCTATATCATAAAACATTGTCTCCTAAATGGGGAATAAATCTTGACAAAACCCGACGTAACATGTCTAAGCGACCCTGTCAACGGTCATTACATCGAAAAATTCTATCCATAAGGCATAAAGGGCTCGACCCTAGAGTTAACATGCACATAGAAAACTTTATTTTTTGATCACAGACTTGTCAAAAAAAGTGCTCTAGTGTCACAAATGGATCTTCAACCCAACCATTACTTTGGATTCACTGATGGAGCATCACAATGGTCTCAAAATTTAGCAGTAGCTGCCTAGGTCATCTATCACCCTGACTGATTGCCACTCTTCACCAATGGAGTATGCATCAGATCAGCTACAACAATCAGGAAGAATATGATGTCGTCATAGGGCTCATGTGTGACGCCTTCAATCAAGGCATTCACCACTTGCATATCTACCTTGATTCCTAGTTAGTGGTTTCGTAGTTAAACCAAAAGTTTGAGCTATGAGATTCACATTTATTTAGAAAATATGTGTGTGAAAAAATATTAAGCCATCAATCTAACCATATTACATTCACAGATGTACCAAGAAATCAAAACGAAACAGTAGATCGCATAGCTAACCACATCCTAAACTAGAATGCATCTCGGATAAACCATCATACATAAAACCAAAAAACACAAAAAACATAGATATCCATCAGCAACACACATCATCTATTAAAACATATAAACAATGGACACTTCATACAGAGCCACAAAAAATACATCTCTCACATATATACCAAAAAATGTATGCCTGAGTACAAAATAATGAGTCATGTATCTGACCCACAGGTCAGCCAATGATACATATACATATGTCATCAAAAATAAGGGAATCATTCTCATAACGGGTGCTTTCCATATGTACAAAAATCTCTAGGGCTGCGCCCCTCCAGGTTGAGAAACTGGACCCATAGTCGCTCCCGGTGCCAGTATTAGGGCAACTGTCAAAACTCAAGCCTCCACATAGTGTAGAGTCAGTCGATAGCCCCTTTCTTGTGCCATCAGCGTCTCTAACCAGACATCATCTAAATCATCGACAAACCCATGGATAGGCATACCCTCGGTTAGCCAGTCCACTCAGCCCCATGCATCCTCCAAATCAGTGGCCCATACCTCTAAGGCAGTTAGCTGCTTGACCATATCTACCATGCAGGCAGCCAAGATGCTACCCTCCCCTAATTGGCCAGCCCCGTCACGGGGTAATCAACCCTGGGGTTGCACCGAACCTCCTCCATGTCCCCTGGCCGAGAGCCGAGCTCCTCAAACCCTCTGGTTCAGGTGGTGTCTTACCAGCCAAGCTGTAGGGCGCCCAACCCCACCAAAATCTACAAGAGTAACAAAAATATATCCTTATCATAAAAATACACATATAAATCATAAATACTCAAAAAATTGAGAATAAAACATAAAAATCATACCTAATGGTCCCCAAACATATCTGATAGGAAGACCCATGTCTGGGTCTCCTCAGAGATCCATCCCAGTGTATGGATAAGGGAGTAACATCTGAGGATAGGCCTCAAACCAAGCCTCGATGGTGGCATTCCTTGATCGCCCATGCGGTTAAGGCCAAAATATTCTAGGGTTTCGTAAAAACCTAATTTGTACAGACACCTGCCTAGTCACACTGAAAAAATTTAATGCAGGACATTCTGGGGCCAACCTAGCTCTAGTAGAGTGAATCTTGGGTACACAAGCTATCCGCAATGGCAAGAAAATCTCAGCAGCAACCTATAACCTCTCAAACTCTCAAACACTCAAATGCCACAAATGAGTTGAAATGAGCTATATTGTCCTATATATCGCCCTTTTCAAATTGTTTGAAGGACCATAATGAGAGCTCAGAGGACCCAATTGCACAACTGATGGAAACACAGTTTTCAACACCTCATAACACCGAAAGGAGGATCCACACATTCACACCTACGAAAAAATAAAATTTTCAGTTCTGATAGGTATGCCCTCTTTCATCCACTATTCATTTAGCACATGTTTTCAATAATATTTGAATGAGAAATATGAATTCACTTGGGGTATTTTTGTTGCAGGTATTGTACAACACAACAAACCATCCATTTCCCCATGCACAGAAGTTTCTAGAGGAGGTATCATTCTACCCTCAACATGATAGATTCCCAAAGAAAGTGTGCATATCCTGACATCATTTCTCTACAAGAAATCAACCATAGGTTCCAAACAATCGACCATGTTTATCATCTCCCCACCCTGGACGTCCTACCGACCCCAGGGATTTCCTCATCATAAATAGTTATGACTGCCGCCAAGATGTTTTTTCATGCTCCAACCTTGGGCCACTGAACCCCCATCACTAGTTTTCAGTCATCCCTGGCCATCATGCCTATGTTAAAACTATCAAATAAGAGACCCTGGTCCCTTGCATCAGTATCTCTTTTGTTTGGTTGAGGCTTCCTTTTTTTCGACTACAACATCCATTCTCCAAAAAGGAAGAAGTACCTTGGATAGCTCCTCACCCCAATAGGGGCATCCTTAGGTGGCATTGTGGGAATCATGAATTCCCATAGATGTCATCGATCCTCCTAACATTCAACTACAACACAAGATTTTATGTCAATATGGTATCATACTTTGCAACCATTTCACTTTGCCCAGATCCATCGAAGACCCGTGCCATTATAAGCATTTCTTTCAACAATGCTTACACGGGAAGGTCCTAGTCATACACCCATGCGTACAATAAGCATCCATATGCCATACCAATATTACACATGTGGGCACCACATTCAACCTATTTTCAAAGAAAAAATGCCCTTGAGGGTGTCAGCAATCATCGTCATCAACCAAATCAGCACATCATTACCATTTTAGTGACACGGACAAAACCTTTATTTTTCATATGTATTTGTTTAGCTAGGAAAATCATTACGAGCATGGGACATGCTCGCCTCGTAGAAAAAATGTATTTATTGTCTCATACTATTTCTTGCAGATTTTTGACAGAACATGGTCACTCTTTTACCCACTATAAGGGGTTTCCAGCCTTGGGCTATACATAGTTCTCTCTCCCTCTTGGCACAGGTTACACAAGATAGAAACTATAATGTATTTTGGCTATACAGTTCTTCTTATACCTCACACATTAGGGGGAAATTTTTATCACTGGAGAATTAGACAACCAAAATGACATTATGAAATGTCAAGAAAAAGAATTTACAGGGCTGAGAAACATTAGAGGATCTGAAAATTTTATAAATATCTAAGGTCAAGAGGCAAAATGTCAAATTTCAGAACAAATAAACACGAAAAATGCGATTTGCGCGGATTTTTCTTTGATAGACGCACTGGTTCGCGCGGATTTCCCTAAAAAATGCGCATAGTGTTTGGAGTGGCGAAAGTCACCATATGGGACCACTTGACACACTTCAGGAGTAGATCCTCCACTTGAGGCCTCCCAAGGATAGCCTCCTAGAGCCACCTTGAGACCTCAAGTGAGCACACAAAGGACTCAACCCCCTCTCTTGGGTCACCATCCACAAGTGTACCAAGAGAGGGAAGAAGGATTTGAATTTTCCTATAAATTGCCACCATGAGAAGAACAAAATGAGAACACATTGTTATGTTGGCCAAATTTCCCATGAGCAAACTAGTAGTGTGTAATCTAGAGCAATAGTAGAGTTAGAGGATTTAGTTGTTGGCCATCAAACAACTTCAATCCCTTGGGAGAAGAGAGAGGCCTTGCGACATCAACTCAAGGATAAAAACCTTGTTGCACTGGGTCTTAGAACTCCATAGTTATAAGGATCCTTTGGCAAGTCTGTAACATTCTACCTTTATTTTTAAACTAATAGCGATTAATAAGAGGGGATTTTATTCCACCATTTGTATTATTGTCTCGTTTGATTCATGTGAGCTTGTGTTTTTGTTTTAGTTTAGTTGTGTTTATTTTTCTTATATCCAACATACTACATTCCATAATTTAGTGTGTTTTATATATTTTCTACCTATGACCATAGCTTGTAGGTTGCAACCATTCTTACCAAGCATCAGTGGTTTCGTACACTCGTGCACCAAAACCACCACTGCGGTCGTTATGGGATAAGATATCATGGAAATTCCTTCAATAAAACATCGATAATGTTTCGCTAAGCCCATGAAAGGTTGCATATCAACAACATTAGCAGGAACAAGAACTTCCATGATGGTTTTTATTTTCTCGGGATCTACAAATATCCCTTCTGCAGAAATCACATGGCATAAATATTGTATCTGATCTTTGCAAAAATCACATTCACTGAATTTGGCATATAAGGAATGATTTCTCAATGTTATTAATACAATTCGTAAATATTCCCTATGTTCTTCTAGACTTTTAAATATATAAGAATATCATCAATGAATTTTAGGACAAATTTGTTGAGGTATGGGTGAAATACACCATTCATAAGGCTCATAAAAGTAGTTTGTGTATTAGTAATACCAAAGGGAAAAACCACAAACTCATAAAGACCATAACAGGTCCTAAAATCAGTTTTGGGAACATATTATTCTTTCAATCTTATATAGTGCTATCCAGACCACAAGTATATCTTAGAGAACATTATATCTACCTTAACTTGATCAAACAAGTCATTGATCCTTGGCAAAGGATATCTATTTTTAACAGTTAACTTATCAAGTTGTTTGTAGTCGATACATAACCTTAACGTACTGTCATTTTTTTTGACAAATGAAATAGGGGATCCCAATGGAGACACACTTGGGTGATTATAACCCTTATCCAACAATTCTAGTAATTGCATTTTCAGTTCAGTTAACTTGGGTTTTCTCATGCAGTAAGGGGTATGAGACACTGTTGCAACCCTTGGAATTAATTATATAGTGAAATAAAAATCCTTCTTGGGAGGTAATCCCCGTATTTCCTCTGGAAACAAGTCAGTGAATTCTTGAATTACATGAAATTTTCCTATGGAGACCGACTTATCTTTGGATTTAGTAAATCCCACCTAGAATGCATATATCAAAAATCCTATAAGAAAACATTTTCCTAACTAAGAGGCAATAGTTAGTCGTAATAATAGGGGAATTTTAACTCCTTATAGCTCTTGTTTGACATCCTCCATATTAAGATAGTTTTTTCTTTGGAATTTATTACAAACCAATGATCCTCTGATGCGTTCATCTCGATTAGGCTGTCATAAGACCCCAGGGGTAACACATTAAAACCTATATCAATTGGATGACATGATATTTCAATGGGACAGTTATCTACTTTGGTTGTCACTCATATTTTTTCCCCAATAGCCAATTGCACTAGCCAGAAATTTTTATATTTGTTGGTTTGCAGGTGACATTTTTCAACAATTTTTGGACTAACGTAACTTAAAGTATCTCTCGGGTCTATTAAAATTGACATAGCATGCTTACAGATTTTACCTTCCAACTCAATCATGGTGGTCTGGTATTCCGCTTGATGATCATCCAGGGCAGCATTAATCCTGGGTATGTTTCGAGCCACGTCACGAACTGTTGAAGCCTCCTTAATGTTTGTAGTTCGCTTCGCTCTTGTACGGTGAGGGAAATTTTTGTAATATGAGGCTCCGCACAACCCCGAAACTACAAAGGAGGCTTTTTTACTTGAACAAATTATAGTTTACTAGAGGCCTCCATCTGTTTTGATTCATTATGAGATTTAAATTTTTGTTGACTGGTTTCTATACACATTTATAACATTTCCTCCTTCCATACTTTTCATGTTCCAAAAATTCTTTGATGCCTTTTTATCAAGCCAAGATTTACCGCTATTTCCCTTTTGTTTAGACTACTGATAGCAGATTCGTGTCTTCATGACCGCTTCATTCATGGTCTTAGGATTATCGAACTCTAATCGCTCCTTCATAAAGATGAGTAGATTACTCATAAATCGTTACACCTTGGCTTTTTCCTCCTGAATATAAGGCACATACCCTAATATGGATGTAAATTTGGCCAAAACCTCTTCCACAGAGAGTTGCCCCAATCGAAGATCATGAAATTCCTTCGCCTTATAGTCATAAAATCGTTGGGTCAAATATTTTTCCTTGAATTTTTCTTGAAAGTCTCAACAATTAACCTTTTTCTCATCAATTACATGAATCGCCTTAACCTCTTCCCAAAATAATGTGGAATTTCCTTAAAGTTGGTAGATTTCCAATCTTGCCTTCAAGTTGTCGTCATATTCATAAATATGAAAATATTTGTTAATATTAATTAACTAATCTTTAGGAGCTTCTTCCATTTCTCCAGTAAAAATTGGGGGTTTTATCCTTCTGAATTCTCCCTTTAATTCAGACTTCTATTTCTTAGTCTTTTGATGGTCTACCACATTCTCATATCCCTCTTCATTTCCATTCTTATCTAATGTTCAGTGTGACTTCCTTCTAGTTAATTCTCACCTCCCTCTCTTTTCCCTACACTCCTCTCTTCATTATTGGAGTTGGGTATGGAATTTCTATGTTTTTGACGATTGGATAAGCTCTTTAGCAGCCGCTCCTCATCTCACATTAGTCTCTCATTATCTGCTCTTAGATTTTCCATCTCATTTCTTAACTGTTGGACCATTTCTGAAAGCATAACAGTGGTTTTTTTATGGTTCCCCTCTGACTGCACCCACACTTCTATGTTAAAACCTGCACTAGCTATATGGATTTTTCCTACTGATGGTCACATGGGTTGTGTACTTCCTAATCCCGTATGCATCATGATTCTTAGTTTTCATTTTATTATTATTTTTTCCAACTCTGCTCTCAGTGATCACAACACATAAACTTATCAATCGATTTCCCAATCTTGGCCACAGTGTTGCAATCAGGCTCTACTACCACTTCAAACAATCTTTACCATCAAAGGTTGGATTCTATGTAAAAATATGACATACAAAAAAAAAAAAATACCCATCTTCCTAAGGTTATATTTACATCTTGTTTAGTTTTTACACATGAGATTTAGATTTATAATTTGAATAAACATAATCACTTGATATGGTGATTCAATAGCATACATTTTCAATCAATATCTAAAGTCAGAATTACCGCACAAGGGTAGTCATTGTCTAATGTTTACATGTTATAGTTTATATACAATATATACATGTTGTTGTTTCCCTTTATACATAGGTCTATGTGTTTATCTATCATTATTTATTGGGAAAATTAATGTGGACACTTTCTTGCAGTAATCAACATAGCTTTTGATCATTAAAACCTCAGCGATGACATATTTATTACTTCTCTAGAACTCTATAGGATTCCATGACTTGAGTTATCATGGATTGGCTCCACTCCCAACACGCTACACTGCTAAACACATCTTCATCATCTATTCGCTTGAGGTTTCATCAAATGGTGGAGGTTGGGAATTATCGTTTGAGGTAACTACATCCCCTCTTCCCTGTCACTGATGTTTTCATTCTGCCTGCACAATGTTTTCGCTCTGCTCAGGTCGAAACCTCTAAAGTCTAATTCAATTTTTGATAGTTTGAACAATATTTTTCCCTCCTGGCCCTTCGACCATGGTAACATCACGCATAGCATTTTATTCTTAGGATCTCACGGTGTTTGTTGTGCCAATAATGAATTTATGGGCATGGGTTTCGCTGCATAATTTCATGTAATAGTCTTCGTTATTATTATGATTTTTTATATTTAAGTTGTACACCATGTCTATAGTTAATTGTTTCTGCTTCTAGCTAGGGTTTGCTTCATGGTCTCTGGTGCACTCTTTGGATGAACCCCATCAGGTAAATAATACGCTAGTCATTTTCTCATTGTTCCCTAGTTATAAACCGTATAAGGTCAATCTACGACTTTTAATTTCTTCCTCACTGTGTTTTCAGGTCATTTTGGTTTACATATCCTTCTACATGGTCCATCAGTGGCTAGCTTCAGGGTCTTCTTATCTTCCAACAATCTCTTCGCCTGTACCAAGTCTTTAAATATGATTTTCCCTTCCTTAGTCGATAGTTGTGAATGTTGGGTGTTAATTTAATCAGTATGGCTTGCTTTTCGACATTGTGAAATTTCTTATTACATATTTCTGGTATTTTTTGGGTTTTCTCATGTGGTTGGAACAATTATTCCACACACAATCTCTATTGGAGTTTCGTTCTCTATGTGAAGCGAGAGAGGGTTATATATATTTGTTTACTCTAGGGGCGTTATAACTTAATATTGTGAAATGTATCCTGTATTTAATGGAAATTATCTTTCTCGGTTTAATGTCCATTTATTATCATGCTGGTAATCTTGGTTCGACTGTATATAAGTATGGTTATTCTATTTGTGCTCTTTATAATTTCCATTTTTGTCAATATGTAATTGCATTTACTATGTGTGTAACATCTTTTGTTTTACAATTCATTAATTTTATTAATTTGAATGGAAGGGCAACCGCAAGATCAGACTCTTGTCTCTGGAATTTTGTTTTGATGTTGCATGTGCGATAACCTTTTCGAAAAGAAGAGGACTACTCTACCTTATGGCCTCGGCCTGGGGTGAGTTAACCGTCTTCCAAGACCCTTCTGTGTCTTGAGTTACATTTTTTACCACTGCTGATAACTTAGTCTTGTTTTTATAAAACCTAGTTGAGGGATTCATAAATTTTTTCTTCTTCTAAAAGTATTTATTTGCACAGTTCTAGTTAATCAAGAGCCACTTTCTTTCCTTTGTGGTCGCACAGTGACAATTGCGAATAAGATTGTAACTCTGTATTACTACTCATATGTTATGGTTTTCTATAAATATTTCAGTAAAATAAGGTTAATAATTTTTCATTATTTTCGATAATAAGTACAGAGCACCTAGTGTTCATTTCCAGGACACTATCTGCACTCTCATTTATAATTTGCATGACCACGACAACAGTAGAAAAACTTCAACCTATTTCTTTTAAGAAAACACATTTTCTTTTTCAATATATCATTCCATTCAACACACGTATTCATCTATCTCATTAAAAATAATATATATCTCATTAACAATATTATTGGATATCAATCTCAACAAATTGCTTAGTTATTTGAGGGAACAACTTCCATTTAAAACACATTTATGACACAACTACTTTAAGGAAAACAATATGTTGAACTAAGCCCAAATACTATTAAGAAGAGTATAAAATCTCTTATTATCTAAAGGAATGAGCTTAGTTAGGAATTATGTTAAGGATATGACTTATTAACCACCCAATCAGTTTATTTACAAGGTTTCCACTGGTCACTACCTTTCTCATCAACGTTGTTCTTTTATCTTTGACAATAAACTTAACAAATATTGAAAAATAATCACAACATTATTTCCATGTTCCATTATCCAACCTAAACCATTAACTTGGCTTCACAAAATAAAGTAAAACACAAATATAAGTAATGTGAGTGAAAGTAATTGCCAATTGTTAGGGGTGTTAGACCACTCATATTGAAACTCACATTACCTAACAAATAAAAGAAAAAAAACTATAAACATATTAAGTTAATATAGTATACACATATTAAAATATATATATATATAATTTAATGTTATTTAATTAAAATAAAATATCATGGAAATATCAACAACGCTGAAGGAACCAATAGAACTATTAGTTCGGTGAAATTGTGTCATCTTAAATGTTTATTTTTATTTTTATAATTTTAATGCTAATTTGAATAATTATGTTTGTATAAATATATTTTAATTTTAGATTTATTATATGTTTATAGAATCAAATTTCTATTGATTTTTAATAATAATATTTATATTATATATAAATTTTACATGTTTAAATATATAAATATTATTAATTACATTTAACGATAAAGTTTTTAATAAGAAGGAATAAAAAAGAATAAGAATTAATTGAAAATTCAAATTAATAAAATAATATTGTAAAAAGAAGAATTAGACCCATTGAAGAGATTCTTTGTTTAATTAAACTTATTTCCCAAAACTTTCCTACTCAAAGTACTGAAAAAATTAGTCAATATTATTATAGCAAGATTCTTAGTCATGATATAATTCCTAAACCTATATTATCTAAAGAACAGATCATTAATCCCAAAAACTTAATGCTGCTATCATTTTGTGTTGTAGACTATGAAACAAAAATGATGGATCTCGTATATTATTAATCTTTGCATGCTTCTGTGTATTATTAATCTTGATGGGCCATCAAATTTCTGAAGTCTCATACACTAGGCTTTGATTGAAAAATATTGATGAGCAGAAGCTATTTTTATCGCGTTCATATACAATGTGAAGGGAAGCCATTTCCATTTCAATAGTTGACGGCATAGAAATCTAACTTTACTTGTGGCTTTGAGAAGAAGTAAAACTAGCAATTGCAACATCAACAAATGTCGCAAAGGAAATGCCGTAAGATTTTTAAAGAGATCCAATAGTTGCTAAGCAAGATATGTGTATTCAAATTGATGTCTATCTTATTCTATCTTATTCTGTGCATAAATTTCCATACAACTTTACACCATATCAATAGCTATCAACTTTGTCAGATTCGCAATTCGATTTCTACCCGACAGAGATATTCATGCCAATTCAATCTGGGATTCTAAATCAGTATCTGCTGTGGTTTGGGAACTGGCAATATGATCCAAATATTTCTTCCTTTGCAATCTGCATATCATTCTGCACAAATTTATTGAAATAGTAATTATCTAGAAAATGCATATACCATAACATAGTTTCTATATATATACTAACATTTTGAAAAATATAAATTAAACAAATAATGCCTCTACATCTAAAAATATTGTTGTTTCAATGTAAAATCCTTTATCACCCAAAAAATTTCCACCAAATTGCAACACCATGTCTGCAACACCAAGTCTTCAAACTTGGTTGGTTCTTCGCCATGTTGCAACACCAGGTCTTCAAACTTGGACAGGATGCACTCTCTTTTCTGAAAAAGGTAAGGAATATTTACAGATGGACCACTTCTGATTCCAAAACATTCTCAAAATTAACAACCAAATTAATATTTTCTTTCAATATCAACTTAACCCTCAATTCCATCTTTACAAAATATTTTCAAATTCAACTATAAAATTAACTTCAAATTAATAATGTTTTTCAACCTTATTTTTATTTTTCAAAATAGAATCCATGAGTTTATACATGCTGGCAGGCTTGAAGAAAATCAAATTTGTCTTTAATGAAGTCCAACGAGAGCACAATAATACAGGAGCAAAACGCATAAGATTGAATCTTGTGAGACTATTGTAATCGTCCACAGCTGAATGCAGTGTGAAGTGTGATTAGCTAACCACAAGCCCTTTGATGTTTTGGAAAACAAACTTACAAAATTTGAAGTAATGTTTCCAATCAGTTCTTTAACAGAACTAAATTCCTACCCCAAATATCCAGATTGTCCACATTTGTTTTGGCAGGATCACCAACATAACCATACTTCTAGTTGAGGAATTCTTGCATGTGCTTTTTCTTTATGGTTCTCCAACGTTTTTTCCCTTGTGGGATTACCATATCTATATTCTGCTCACCATGTCCAATATCTCTGCTAAATAAAGTGAAATGTTCATAACCAAATTTTTATGTCTTCTTCGCTAGCTACACTGATTTCATCTGGGTTGTGATTCAGTCTACATATTTCTAAATTGGAAACCTTTTCTCCACAGAAAGAAGATTTCTCATTTTCTTTGTTCAGTTTTGGTCCCTTCGCTTTCTCTGCCTCCATTGTTACGTTTTTTTGGGGATTCTCAAGGAATCTATCAAGAGCAGATCTGTGGTTTCCTTTTCGATGCGTAGACATGGGTGCTGACCTATATGATCTTAAGCATTTTGTAGAACTTAACCCTTTTACAACCTTCATACTCTGACAAGCAGGAGGGGTGGTAGAGAAAATCTATAGATTTCAATTGTTATAAGTATTTGCATGTTCCATTGCCTCCTTCCGTTTTTGGCCAGACAACAGTGTACCTCCCAAGGCAGATTTGGTCCCTTCCAAAGCAACTTCAGTATTGCCAATGATTGTTGAAGAAGGCATAGAAATTCCAGAGAGCCACCTTGAGGCATAATGCCCAGAGGGCCTGAACTTTGGAACAGGAGGTATAGGTTTTATTGAACTCATGGTTTTTCCATTCATATAAATGCTATATTGAATGGAATATGAACCTGTATACACTCTTCCAGTACCAAAAAGTGTTTCCTTTTGAATCCTCTCTGTTACCCCTGATGAGTGAGTGAAACCGACCAAAATGATCTTGTCAAGAAGCCTGAGATAGATGGGAGAAATGTCTATTATCTCTACTGTATGTTACCATGCTTTCTTCATTTCCACAATTTGCTGGAACTAATACACTTTTCCCCATTAGCCTCAGCCTAGGTGTGGAGGGAAAACAGTAATTCTTCCCAAATGGTTGTCTTGCTTGGGCATTTACCTACTGCAATAAAGCTGAGTTACTTTGTCCGTTGAAATAAATAATACCTGAACCCCCATCCTTTGTAATTGAGAGATTTAGGATACCATTTCCTTTGTGACTCTCAGATGGAATATCAAATGTTTTGCCAGAATTTCCTAAATCTGAACTTTGCCCATTAAAGAATTTTTGATTTTCAGTGCCTGTGAGGTTTATATTTGAGTGCCCATTATGATTATTGGAGGACTCGAATTTATTTTGAATAATTGGAAACACTGAACCTGTGAAGTCTAGTAACACAGGGGTTCCTTCCCTGCACCCCTGCGTTATCAGACTTCACAATTTCAGTGTTTCCAATTATTCAAAATAAATTTGAGTCCTCCAATAATCATAATGGGCACTCAAATCTAAACCTCACAGGCACTAACAATCAACAATTCTTTAATGGGAAAAGTTCAGATATAGGAAATTCTGGAAAAACATTTGATATTCAAAGAAACACGGGAAATAACATGACAATAATAAAATCAGACAGCATATGCTTTGGAGGCTAAAAACAAAAACGAGAAAAACTTTTGAGCTTCTTGAGACTTGATGCATCTGTATTATGCACCAAAAACAAGAAAAAATTTTGAGGTTCTTGAGACTTGATGCATCTTTATTAGCATGGATATATTTTTTATTTTATCTTTATATGTTGATAAGAGCATTATACAACGATCAAACACACTACACCTACAATTCATGAAATTCAGAGTCCATGCCCCGTATTTTCCTGCTGCAACAAATGGGATTCAATATTTTCACTACTCTTAAAGAAATACTGCTTAGAATCCTCTCGACCTATCACAAAATATATCCCTTCTAAACTAAAGGTACAGTCCTTAAATTCCTAAAATGGACTTCCAAGGTTAGCCGAAATTTCATATTCAATCATGTTCTCTCTTTCTGAAGGTTATGGCTTCTGTGAAAATGTTTGAGGTTTGATATACCTTGCTCATGTTGATTTTTAGCCATTAGCTCGACAATATCCATGGGTATCTCATCTTCCATTATAGAAAGCTTCTGCCTATTTTGCTAATTTTCAGGGTTGAGGAAATCGTGTTGAGGTGCCTTGTCACTTGATGCTGACCAAAAACTAGAGGAGCCCTGAGGCATTTGAAGAGCATTGGTGTGCTCATTTTCAGGATTGCAAAGAAACACGGGAAATAGCAGAACAATAATAAAATCAGACAGCATATGCTTTGGAGGCTGAAAACAAAAACGAGAAAAACTTTTGAGGTTCTTGAGACTTGATGCATCTGTATTATGCACAAAAAACGAGAAAAACTTTTGAGGTTCTTAAGACTTGATGCATCTGTATTAGCATGGATAGATTTTTTATTTTATCTTTATATGTTGATAAGAGCATTATACAATGATCAAACACAGTACACCTACAATTGCCCTATATTTTCCGGATGCAACAAATGGGATTTAATATTTTCACTACTCTTAAAGAAATACTACTCAGAATCCTATCGACCTATCGTGAAATATATCCCTTCTAAACTAAAGGTACAGTCCTTAGATTCCTAAAATGGACTTCCAAGGTTAGCCAGAATTCAATAATGTTTCAATAACCAACTGCAAACTCTTAGGGTGCTGAAAACTTTACACTGCCAGCATGTTTTGAAATTCAGCATAACTACTTCAAAGTTTACCATGTAATTGTCCTTAACACCACAGTAATTTTTGTGAGTTGTCAGCTCGCGGCCATCAATAGTCTGAGCGGGAATGCTAGATCCTAGTCCTAGTCCAGGAGTGAAACACATAATGCACTCATTTCAGTAAATTTTGTACCATAAAGGACCCAATAGTATTGAAGGAATAGGAATTGCAAACCAATTCAGACATAAAAGAAATTCAGCCAGATGAACTATTGTACACCCAAACATGTTGAAACTTCGAGATGGTATATAACAGATACAAGGAAAATCTTTAAGGGCTAACAAATTTAAGGTGACAGTTGACACTCCAGAAAAAGGCAGTGGACAACACTCATCATGGGTGACACTGCCAGAATTATGGGTTAGAGTACGCACTTGACACATTCACAACCAAACCTCTACAAAAATCCATTACCCTAGGCAAGGATTTAGAACAGATTGAACTCTTCACTTTTACATAATCATGACAAAGTACTACAACATTTACCATTCCTATGAACAACACAATGGTATGAAGAGCCTACAAAAATCAATTGCTGGAATTGTAAATATGAGAAATGCCTATGTTTATTTATGGGGGGGCTAATAAGGTTGATATTTCAAAGGAAGATGATGCCTACGTTTATTGTTGTTTGGGTCAAGTATGTATATGGTGTTGGGCCTACTCCAAAGGTTTTTTTCATGGGCCGAAATTTTCCATTATCAAATATTTTGGCAGTTTGGCAGAGTCCACCTTGTACTTGGACATTTAGTATGATCATCAGATATTAAGTAATATCAACCTGAGATATATCTGAACTCACTAAATGGGTAAGTTCATTTTCATGATGAATGCCCCTAACAAGGGGTACTTCTATTTTATCCATGTACAAAACAGTGCAAGGGTGTCCAACAGTATTCAGGTTTTGAGTAACAGTGTACATGATGGAAACTCCCAGCATGGAAGGAAAAATAAGTTTCTAGGCATATGCAAATGAAGTAACTTGAATCAATTCTTTCCTCAAAACAGCAATAAATGATGCCAAAGTCTATGAAAGATTTGCTTATTTACACTGCTTTTTGGATTTTAATGTTTAACTAGTTCTCAAGATCTAAGCATTTCGGAAACACATTATGATAGTAAGAATGGGTGTGTTATTCTGCTAATGGCCCAAAGTTAGGTAAGTTAAAAAATATATTTAAATAGGACACAGGCTTTAATTTTACTGGGTAATTGCAGATTTCTAAAATATCTCAAAATTTGATGAACAACACCATACTCATAAAACCTACAATTCAAATAAGTTTAACACATTTATAGATTTTTGGCTTCTGTGATCCATCGTTAAATTATGAAGAAATATTTCGGTAATAATCACATTAAAATGAACAATGTCAACACGTTTCGAACCAACCGGTGTGATTCATCGGTTGGTTCGAAACACATTGACATTGTTCATTGTAATGTGATTATTACCGAAATATTTCTTTATAATTTTAACACACTTTACCTAATATAAAATCAAGTGATGAATGAATAATGACATTCTCCACATCTACCAATTACATAATAAACTTTCCTTGAAAGAGAAAATAAATGAAAATAAATTCAAAGAAGTATATGCAGACAAAAAATTTACTTGATTTGTTGTTCTTTTTGTTCATCATTCACAACTCCTATATCGATTGGGAGCTTAGAATAATCAACTACAAGTTGGTGGCAACAATCTAATTGTGCCTTCCTTAGCTCCTCGTGCATCGTTTCCAACTCTAATTATCTTTTTGCAGTATGTTCATTCAGCTGATCGATTTGCTTTCTATAACATTCCTGCACATAGTCCATCTGCTCAAAATTTTCAAATAGGATAGCACTCATGAGAACCTCAAAAATCAAAAGAAGATTAATTCAAATAAAAGATGCATAGATAAATATGTAAATATTTTTCATTATAATTACGTCTAATGGCAACAATAAGCTTAAGCCACACATAAAATTAATCTCAGGAGCAAGTATGACTTACACGACAGTGACTCAACTAATATAAGCACCATGTTTCAAATACCATATGCACCAGTGTCAAATATCAATTAAACCTACCTCTTTCCAGTGTGCCTGATGTTTGTCTGTAGCCCTTTGTCTCATGATGTGAATTCTAGATTCATTCATTAGAAATTTTGACACCACTAAACTGATTTTTTTCAAGATTCTGCTGCATTCATGTAGTTTAGCATCTTTAATCCTTAACCATGTCAGCTTCTTGCCCTCCTTAACCATTCACTCAAGTCTCCTACAACCATCCCTCATCCAATTCACTCAGGTCTCCTACAACCATCAAGAAGTATTTTCTTGTATCACACCCCAATCTCATTACCATACCTCACAGTGATATGACCTGACCTCATACCATATGTTCTTAGAGTGTGTTATATAACCATCTGAAGATATGATTTCATATCATACCTCAACCAGGATATGATATCACCTCATATCATATAATCCTAATACCCTATGATGTGTTTTACAACCATATTATGATGTGATCTCATGCCATATCTTAAGATAATTTTCTTGCAATAGCTCGTTCAATACATGATAAAAGCTTTGGCTCGAACTTTCATCAACTAATTGAAAAAAAAACATCACTGTTTAAAATCTAGAAAAAAGGCATGCTCTCAATTTCCTTAGAAGTCTCTGAAGATATATAACAAAAGACTTAAGTTTCCTCGGGAAAAACAAAAGACTCGAGTCCCTAGGGAAAATTACATTAAGAAACCAGGAATTTAGTAAAATGCCAGATAAGAACCCTGCTATGGCAATCACCTAGAATGATGCAATATGCAACAAATGGGATTCAATATTTTCACTACTATTAAGGAAATACTGCTCAGAATCCTCTCGACCTATCACGAAATATATCCCTTCTAAACTAAAGGTACAGTCCTTAAATTCCTAAAATGGACTTCCAAGGTTAGCCGGAATTTCATATTCAATCTTGTTCTCTCTTTCTGGAGGTTATGGCTTCCGTGAAAATGTTTGAGGATTGATAGACCTCTCTCATGTTTATTTTTAGCCATTAGCTCGACAATATCCATGGGTATCTCATCTTCCATTACAGAAATCTTCTGCCTATTTTGCTCATTTTCAGGGTTGAGGAAATCGTGCTGAGGTGCCTTGTCACTTGATGCTGACCAAAAAATAGAGGAGCCCTGAGGCATTTGAAGAGAATTGGTGTGCTCATTTTCATGATTGCAAAGAAACACGAGAAATAGCAGAACAATAATAAAATCAGATAGCATATGCTTTGGAGGCTGAAAACAAAAACAAGAAAAACATTTGAGGTTCTTGAGACTTGATGCATTTGTATTATGCACCAAAAACGAGAAAAACTTTTGAGGTTCTTGAAACTTGATGCATCTGTATTAGCATGGATAGATTTTTTATTTTATCTTTATATGTTGATAAGAGCATTATACAATGATCAAACACACCACACCTACAATTGCCATGTATTTTCCGGATGCAACAAATGGGATTCAATATTTTCACTACTCTTAAAGAAATACTGCTCAGAATCCTATCGACCTATCGTGAAATATATCCCTTCTAAACTAAAGGTAGAGTCCTTAAATTCCTAAAATGGACTTCCAAGGTTAGCCGAAATTCAACAATGTTTCAATAACCAACTGCAAACTCTTAGGGTGCTGGAAACTTTACACTGCCAGCATGTTTTGAAAGTCAGCATATCTACTTCAAAGTTTACCATGTTTTGTCCTTAACACCACAGTAATTTATGTGACTTGTCAGCTCGTGGCCTTCAATAGTCTGAGCAGGAATGCTAGATCCTAGTCCTATTCCAGGAGTGAAACACATAATGCACTCATTTCAGTAAATTTTGTACCATAAAGGACCGAATAGTATTGAAGGAATAGGAATTGCAAACCAATTAAAACATAAAAGCAATTCATCCAGATGAACTATTGTACACCCAAACATGTTGAAACTTCGAGATGGTATATGACATATACGAGGATAATATTTAAGGGCTAACAAATTTAAGGTGACAGTTGACACTCCAGAAAAAGGCAGTGGACAACACTCATCATGGGTGACACTGCCAGAATTATGGGTTAGAGTACACACTTGACACATTCACAACCAAACATCTACAAAACTCCATTACCCTAGGCAAGGATTTAGAAAATTTTGAACTCTTCACTTATACAAAATCATGACAAAGTGCTACAACATTTACCATTGCTATGAACAACACAATGGTATGAAGAGCCTACAAAAATCAATTGCTAGAATTGTAAATATGAGAAATGCCTATGTTTATTTATAGGGGGGCTAATAAGGTTGATATTTCGAAGGAAGATGATGCCCACGTTTATTGTTGTTTGGGTCAAGTATGTATATGGTGTTGGGCCTACTCCAAAGGTTTTTTTCATGGGCTGAAATTTTCCATTATCAAATATTTTGGTAGTTTCGCAGAGTCCACCTTGTACTTGGACATTTAGTATAATCATCAGCTATTTTGTAATATCAACCTGAGATATATCTGAACTCACTAAATGGGTAAGTTCATTGTCATGATGAATGCCCCTAACAAGGGGCACTTCTATTTTATCCATGTACAAAACAGTGCAAGGGTGTCCAACAATATTCAGGTTTTGAGTAACAGTGTACAGGATGGAAATTCCCAACATGGAAGGAAAAATAATTTTCTAGGCATATGCAGATGAAGTAAGTTGAATAAATTCTTTCCTCAAAACAGCGATAAATGATGCCAAAGTCTATGAACGATTTTCTTATTTACACTGCTTTTTGGATTTTAATGTTTAACTAGTTCTCAAGATCTAAGCATTTCGGAAACACATTATGATAGTAATAATGGGTGTGTTATTCTGCTAATGGCCTAGAGTTAGGTAGGTTAAAAAATATATTTAAATAGGACACAAGCTTTAATTTTACTGGGTAATTGCAGATTTCTGAAATATCTCAAAATTTGACGAACAACACCATACTCATAAAACCTACAATTCAAATAAGTTTAACACATCTATAGATTTTTGGCTTCTATGATCCATCGTTAAATTATGAAGAAATATTTCGGTAATAATCACATTACAATGAACAATGTCGACGCGTTTCGAACCAACCAGTGTGGTTCATCGGTTGGTTCGAAACACGTCGACATTGTTCATTGTAATGTGATTATTACCGAAAGATTTCTTTATCATTTTAACACACTTTACCTAATATAAACTCAAGTTATGAATGAATAATGACATTCTCCACATCTACCAATTACATAATAAACTTTCCTTGAAAGAGAAATGAAATGAAAATAAATTCAAAGAAGTATATGCAGACAGAAAATTTACTTGATTTGTTGTTGTTGTTGTTCATCATTCACAACTCCTATATCGATTGGGAGCTTAGCATAATCAACTACAAGTCGGTGGCAACAATCTAATTGTGCCTTCCTTAGCTCCTCGTGCATCTTTTCCAACTCTAATTCTCTTTTTGCAGTATGTTCATTCAGTTGATCGATTTGCTTTCTATAACATTCCTGCACATAGTCCATCTGCTCAAAATTTTCAAATAGGATAGCACTCATGAGAACCTCAAAAATCAAAAGAAGATTAATTCAAATAAAATATGCATAGTTGAATATGTAGATATTTTTCATTATAATTACGTATAATGGCAACAAGAAGCTTAAGCCACACATAAAATTAATCTCAGAAGCAAGTATGACTTACACGACAGTGACTCAACTAATATAAGCACCATGTTTCAAATACCATATGCACCAGTGTCAAATATCAATTAAACGTACCTCTTTCCTGTGTGCCTGATGTTGATCTGTAGCCCTTTGTCTCATGATGTGAATTCTAGATTCATTCATTAGCAATTTTGACACCACTAAACTGACTTTTTTCAATATTCTGCTGCGTTCATGTAGTTTAGCATCTTCAATCCTTAACCATGTCAGCTTCTTTCCCTCCTTAACCATTCACTCAGGTCTCCTACAACCATCTCTCATCCAATTCACTCAAGTCTCCTACAACCATCTAGAAGTATGTTCTTGTATCACACCCTAATCTCATTACCATACCTCACAGTGATATAACCTGACCTCATACCATATGTTCTTAGAGTGTGTTATACAACCATATGAAGATATGATTTCATATCATACCTCAACCAGGATATGATATCACCTCATATCATATAATCCTAATCCCCTATGATTTGTTTTACAACCATCTTATGATGTGATCTCATGCCGTATCTTAAGATAATTTTCTTGCAATAGCTCCTTCAATACATGATAAAAGCTTCGGCTCGAACTTTCATCAACTAATTGAAAAAAAGACATCACTGTTTAAAATCTAGAAAAAAGGCATGCTCTCAATTTCCTTAGAAGTCTCTGAAGATATATAACAAAAGACTTAATTTTCCTTGGAAAAAAAAAAATACTCGAGTCCCTGGGGAAAATTACGTTAAGAAACCAGGAATTTAGTAAAATGACAGATAAGAACCCTACTATGGCAATCACCTAGAAAGATGCAATATATAATGCAAAGATGCAAATACACTACTAAATATATGATTGGATCTCTTTCTTAGTCACCGGTGGTCTTCAACAATGATGTTTCCCATCCACCTACATGAGAATTGGGAGCACAATAATTTCAACGCACTGTTAAAATTTTCCTAAAAACCCTTCTACATAATATTAGATGCCTTTACCTCTCCAGAGAAATGCATCATGTCTCAGAAGCCAGTAATTTGCAACTTATTAGCCATATACGAACCTACAGTTGTTGCAGCCACACCCATGACACCATGACAAAAGGGAAATATAATTGGGGCCTAAACCACAGTAAATTCCAAAGGTCTCACCTCCCTGTAGCACCTAGAATTGGGATCTTTGTTGGGCTAGGGATGGTCCTAAAAGTTGCTACCTGAGGCTAAGGGAACATGATTGGAGTCTACATCGCCAATGCAACTGTGGAGATTGACCTCGTAATAAAATCTTCCCTAAAAATTAATCAAGTATGCCCAATTAAAATTTATAAAAATAAAATGAAATCATGTTTCAATTTTCTAAAAAGACACTTCAAATTTAAAACAAAGAAAAAAAAGAAAAATGCATGCTCTGGAATGGACTCTACCCAATTGCAATATTTAAATTTAAAAACAGATAAAAAACATACTTTGAATGGAGGATTCAACCGAATTGGAGTCAACCATGGCATGTTGAGCATTTAAGTTCATGGTACTATTCTCTCCTGCAGTGCTAAAAGCTACCCCTTTGTCAAAACCTCTGCCATGCTCAACCCCACTGACATGCACTTCTCCAAATTCACCAGCGCCCCATATCTTTCTTCTAGAAAAAATGGGCTTCACTAAGAAAAAGCAGCTCATAAATCCTCTATTTAGCCGACTATCCCCTTTCACTCTAAACCCAAACTACAGATATTTATAAGTCCTAAATTTAGCTGCGGGGTAGTCTGCATTAGAAGACAACCGAATTAACAACCACTAAATATGAGGGAACCCTCATCAACAAATGGTATATTATTCATATTTATTGAGATTCCTGTTTCATTCTACATCTGTCCCAATCCCAAAATAAAATCAGACTCTGCTGAAACACACGATTTACCAGACGCTGTAGTTGAAAGTCTTAAAAGAGGAGAGCCATGAATCCTTGATGGTGGTTGCCTTCACACATACTGCATTTTCCGAGCACCCTATGTTTGAACAGTTACTCGGCAAAGGCCACTCCATCTTCAGCCCATATTCGTAATTTAAAGCGGGAGAAAAGGGACTGGAGAGAACCCAACTGCTAAATGCACTGCAATGGAACTTCGCAAAGATTGAAATGCTGACACCTACCTGCCAGAATGTGGTATTGGAAAGAGGGTAACAGCAAGTGGCAATGTATTTACACTCTGTGTTGTTTTGCTGAATAAGTATATTGCAATCAACAAGACAAGCTGAGGAGTTCCTACAGTATGAGAGCTAAAGGAAGTTTTCAAGGGAGATTTCATAGTGCTTATTTCCCCTGAAACTAAAAGAATTCACAATGAGCTCGCATGACAAGTTGAGAGGATCATTCTGCAAATCCTAAGAAACAAACCCCTGTAATCAACAGACAACACAAAAACCTTGTAACACTTACGCTTCTATGAAATCTGAGAATGTCCAGGTGGCCCAATACCCTACCTTCCACATTTTCTCTTTTCATAACCGCATTGTAAACTAACTTTTCCATCAAGAGCTGAAAATGTTTTAATCGTCTAACATATAATCTAAGGGTTTCACATTATGACACGATGCACATCAGGAAAGTTGTTTTCAAATAATAACGCCTTACGGCGTAATAAGGTAACCAAAATAAAAATAACGGGCTTCACCAATAATGAAGAAATGGCCAACTGATTCATTACACGAATCCAAACATAACCGTTTAGGCATTTCCAGTTTCTTTAAACATAATTGTTTAGGAATTTCCAGTTTATTTAAACATAACCGTTTAGGCATAAATAAGAAGTTATTAACAATATAATTTACATTAAAAGCATATTATAATTTACACATTAAAAATATAATTTACATTAAAAGCGTATTATAATTTACACATTGATGTGAATGTAATTGTTCATGGTACTTAGTTTCAGACAGATTTATTTCAAAACAAAAGCAATGACACTATGAAAATGAATGAACGGAAAATAAAATAAAATATTGCAGGATAGTTTTATTATATCATATGAAGGATTTAGATATCGACCCATATATGAGAATATATAGGATTTAGATTCTCTTGCTCGGAGAATCCTGTGAGACGTTTTATTGAAACATAGAGAGAGAAGATATAAGTTGATGTACTGCTCGTAGTGGATGAAGCGGTTGAGCAGTACAACTTCATAGTGGATGAAGCAGTTGATCAGACTAGAAGTTGAACTACTCATAGTGGATGAAGCAGTTGAGCAGAATAGAAGTTGTACTGCTCGTAGTGGATGAAGCAGTCATTTAGCTGAACTCAAGCCCCGATGGCGTTGCTGCAAATGTTCCAGATGCGGCCACCCTGGTTTTTCAGGCAGGCGGTGCAATCAGACTGAGAGACTCCTTGATTGCAAACCCCACGCCCATAGGCGTGAGCCTAAGCGAGATGCTTTGTAGTCGTAACCGCTGGAGGCAGTGTTTCCCTCTAGATCCGAGTGTACTATAAAAGGGACTTCCGCTTGGGATCTTTTGTGTGTTACGAAGTTTGTGTTGGGTGTGCCTACAACACGAAGTTTGTGTTGGGTGTACGATACGAAGTTTGTGTTGGGTGTGCCTACAACACCGCCCACTACTAGGGCTAATACTACCATTACTGTCAATGCAAACCCAAATGAGTACCTCATCATCGACATGGGAAATGAAATGATATATAACCTCAAATAAACTCTTACAATGGGAAATATGTTGTTATGTTAATGAGTGGAGGCAACCTCCATTTATAGACTTGGCTGGCTGGCTAGCTGTGGGTAGGATTATGGATAAAATGTACGTGATTATGGACAACGACAGTGGATTGGGTCGAAATGCACGACTCATTCTAGCCGCCTCCACCTTGCCTAGACCGTTTCCCCCATCATGAGTCTTTGTGAATTGAAATCGATGTCGGTCACACACAACAACCACCAAGCTCCCTCAAGTCGCTCACATTACATCAGTCGCTCACATGTACAACCTCATAACACACCATGTTAGTAAAGTAAAGATATGTAACGCCGTGTCCGTAAAGATATGTAGAATAATGAGAGAGAGTGTGTGACACGTTATTTAATAAAATTAATGAGCTCACAGTCATTTTATTTTATTCTTTTCATAATTATTAAAAAATTAAGTGGTTGGTTAGGATTTTCAAGAAGATTTTTATTCGGATTCGGATTCGATAGGATTAGGAAAAAAATTTGATGAAAATTTTTGTAACTATGCTATGGACAGTGTAAAATGTATAAGCCAATTAGAAAACAATGAAAATGTCTAAATAAAATAGAGTATACACAAGAACAGATTTGTTAGATCATAATGTGACTAGCCTCTTGCAAAATACTGAAACTCTTAGTTCTACTTCACTCTTATCCATTATATGGTAGTACATATAATTAGAGTACATGTTAGACACATGCCTATAGCTTAGCAGACCTTTTGATTATAGTTGAAACTTTTGTCCCACTTTTGTTCTAAGTGTCGTAACGTCTCATTTCAATTGTCCCACTTGGAAATAAATGTATCTTTGTTTTCATTTCAAGGTGTTCTTTATATCCCTCACTCATTCGTATCCTTTTGGATTGGGTTTATGGATTTCATTTGTTTGACCCATGTTTGAGTTGTGTTTGGATTCGTTTCCCTCTCATACTCTACCCGTCCCACACTTAGCCATTTTGGAGCTCTTTTTGGTCCTGTGCTTAGTACAAGTTGTGAATTCATTAACCCTATTATCTAGTGGTGATATTAGCATATTCATGAAACTAATTAATGTAGCATTTCCCACCAATAATTATTCATGAAGTCTTTCTCATTTCCATCTCAAATCAATGCACATTAAGAGCTTTCCAACGACAATTACCTAACACTTGTTGTTCAAATTGACTCACTGCACTATGTTTTCATCACATCTTCCTTGCTGTTGTTGAGCACTCTTATTTTATCACAAGGACCCCTTAAAGAAGCAAGTTGTGCACTGCAAAGTCCCTCCTATCCTCACAGTGCAGTGAAAAACCTCCTAGGTAAAGTGACTTTCCTTCTATGGCTTCCCTTGGTGAAAAACACATTCTAGATGAACAAGCAGACAATGTTAGCTAAAATAGTGCTAATATATAAGAAAAAGTGAATTACAAATGAACAGTGACCCCTTTTTGACAAAGAATGTGCTTTCCTTAAGTCTTCCTCTTCCCTTTAGTGCATGGCACAGTCTCAAGCCTCAAGCTTTCACCGTTCTTCCTTGTTCTCCCCCTATGTGTTGAACACTTGTCAAGATTCTCTCTCTTAGTACATGGAATAGTAAAAACGCTCAAGGAGCCCTCCCCATAGTCCTTGACCAGTAAAAATATGTTGGCTTAGTCTTCCTCTCTTTCCTTTTGAGCTAATGGTGCAATCTTAAGCAACAAACTCACCACCTTGTCCCTTGAGATTCCCCACTATGCTAGACTAAGGAGAGCCCCTCTTTATAATGCAGAATGTAGTAAAATTGAAAATTTAAGCCTTCTTAGGCCACTAACACTACAAGGAGAAGACCCTCTAGCTGAGGTTATATAGGAGGTTTGTAGTGTTATAAAATTGGCCAAAATGGTCAAAAAAAAAGTTTCTCCAACATCCGTTTTCGATAACGAAGGTTTTGGCGGAGCTTCTAACAGAATTTCAACACAACTAAAAAAACTAGGTGGTCAGATGTTATTACAGATGTTTTTTTTCATCGGTACGCTACCTAGGTTTCAACACACCAGTGCGTTTCATCTAGACGGTCGGCCCGGGGCAGTTGAAGGTGCATGCACTAGGCCATAAAGGTATAAAGCTGCATCATGCGCACTTTAGGTGATACAACACATCGAGACGTTCTAATTGGTATTGGGATTTGGGTGGTGCCCATACGTCGTATCAATGCACCAGTTCGTAGTATTATAGAAACGCATCGGTGCGCAATATCACACAAACACACTGATTGTTCTAATTCGTATTGGTATTTTTGCGGTGCCCATAGGTCGTAAAAACTTATTGGTATTTGTTTTCTTCTTCTTCACCTTCCATCTACAAAAATAAAAATAAATTGTAATGAGTATATATACATTGGTGAGAGTATTGAAAATTGGAATATTAAATAATATACATCATTTTAAATCGAAAATAAATGACGTACCATAGCAACAATTGACTCATAAACTATACACATTCTTTCAAAACCTAATTTCATGCCATCTTTCAAGATTTCATCTGTTGGTGCAGTTCCATACTTTGTTTCCTACAAGTTTTATACCCCATAACAAATCATATATTTAATATAAAATATTTTTTGTTCTATTAATTATAGACAGAGCAAACTAAAAAAAATTCGATAGATGCTTACAAATTCCAACATATACTCACAATCCATATTTAACCCAATTTCAATCAATTCGTCTAATGGTTCTTCTTTGTATGTTAGCACCTGTTTGAAGACATTCAATGATGATTTTTGTAAAACAACTTAAAATATACAAAAATTAAATCTATTTAAGTTGTTATAAGGATGTAACAATTACTCACAAACATAGATATCAACCCTTTTCTTCCTTGGCGTCCTATTTTATGTGTTGAAAATTAATATTTAATACTAAATTGTTATTTATTGTACCTAATGATCGAAAAATTCAATGATTACATATTACATTTGAAGCACGTTGTTGTTGAGATGGCTCCTCCTACGATGCAATTTTGTTCATTTCTTTGACCATCTCCTTGTACACCTTTTTGGACATTCCTACTGGCATATTTCTGATATCAGCTTGTTCATCTTTTGAGATTTTCATAACCTTCCTGAAAATGTAACATGACAATAAACTATTTAATTTTTATATTGATATATCAAAATTAAATATAAAAAAAGTGATATTTATAAATGATATATTTATAAAAAATTCTAGAAAAAACATTTAAAGGAATATTACTTTTTCATTCCTTCTTTTTTGTTGTTGTACGTTTTTGCTATTAAAAGTCTCACATGTCTCATTGACCAATTCTCTTGAAACTCTTCTTGTAGTTTAGATAAAATTTGGTTCTTGGAATCATTGGATTGACTTTTGTATTGTAAGTGGAAAGAACGTCTATACATTTGTTCCACTAGATCCTTCAAACTGTTGTAAAATTTTTTCCCCCTTTCGTTAACCTCCGTCACCACTCCAGATGAGCTAAGGAGAAATTCATTTTCATTTGCATGTTCTATTTTTTTTATTTTCTTAGAACAACATTCATTTTATGAGTTTTTGGTCCCTGTAGAACATTAAACATATAATGTGAATTAATAGAGTGTTTGAAACTCATATTGGATCGATAGTATTTTTTGATTCATTGGATTCATCGTTTTGCAAATTTTCCATCAAGATTTTACACTCTCTAGTCCTAGATCGGAAATAATCTTATCGAGATTCGTCATTTTGTGGCTCTGTGTGATACACAGTAAATAATACATATTAGTTAAATTTACATATATTTCAAAAATAATATTTTTTTAGAGAATTTACAAAGAACTTGCATTTTTTTCTTTTGTTGATGTGTTATCAATAATTTTGTTACTTGATCTCTTGTCAGCCATTTATTTATCAATATGAAACATGTACCATATCATTCAGTAATATATTTTATAAATAAATCATCAATGTTTCAGGTAAAAAATTAAAATATCAAGTCATCGGTGCACTTTGCATGGTGTATGCATCGATGTCGGTGCGTCGTGTTCTTATAAACACACCGCCAAAATAGTGTAAAACACCATACAGTGATCTATGTCAACAAGGAGCACTGGTGCGTTATATGTTAACCACTGCACGGATTAACACAGACAAAATAATAAAAAATCATCTAGTGTAATTTTTTGTAGCATATGGTGTCATGGAGGGGACGGTGTGACCTATTCTTATAAACACCCTGCGCAAACATGATACCACCGTACGGTTCTCTCTGTCAACAAGGAGACCCAGTGCGTTATATGTTACATGGTGCACTGATTAACACAAAATACAAAATTGTTTTTTCCAAACAGTACGTTCATGGTGCACTATAATGAAATAGCACACCAGTGCCCTATTTTACATATGGCGCATGGATTTAAAAAAAATGTTTTTAAATTTTTTATCAAACAGTACGTGCTCATTGCGCTAGCTTACGCAGGGCGCATCGATTAAAATAATTTAGTTTTTTAAAAATTCTTGCAAGAAATGACATGGATTGGGATCCAACTATCCAAGTCGTCCAGTGGGTTAGATGTCATAGGCCTATATATATAGTAATACAAACCCTATAAATATAAAATTAAAAGTGCTAATTCTGAAATCACAGAAACAGGAAGAAGAAAGGGCAGAAAAAAAAAAGAATTAATGGTTTAGGGTAAAATGGATTTTTTTTTTTAAGATGAGCTGTAAATTTAAATTTTGTACTTACTGCATAAAAAATACTGCAGAAAATGTAAAAAAAAACAATAAATTTTAATCACGAGATCGTTTGAAATTCTATGCTACACGGTTTGAATCACCAGAGGTTTGGAATTCTAATTATCTCAATATTTCTGTTCGATTGTATTTCACTGCTCCTTAGTGCTCTCGTTCTCTCTTGCTCCAGGTATGTCTCGTGCAAATCTCTGGCTGAAATTTTTTGCAAAAATAGTGAAATAATGAAAAGTGTTTATTATTTAAAGAATTTTTTTATGTAATTAGATTTTCAAAAATATTTTGCCGCCCATTTTTCAATTTACCACTTTTTTTTCACTTTAAAAAAATAAAGTTACGTTTTTTTATTTGCAGCTTTTCATCACTGGTGCGTTAATTAATAACACCGCACCGGTGCATCAGTTATTAACACGCATAGGTATGCATTCACTAAAACACACTAGTGTGCTTATCTGTACATAAGCACCAATAACGATAACTCCATTTTTAAGGCACTGAAATTACTTTTAGGTGTGTGCACTAAAATTTATTGTTGATTTTGCTCAAAGGGAGGGAGAAAATATCATAATTATATTGAATGGACAATTCTTCAAAATCCAGCTCATTCCATAATATTTCTCAAAATCCATCGCAGAGTTCTCCCTGTCCATCTTGAGACGTAATATTTACTTCATATTTTATTTATATTTTCATTATCTAATTGAATTTATGTTTTTTATTCATGTCAATCAGGTTAATAAAATTTATAATGTATACAAATTCGCAGGTTCATGGAGATTCAAAATCAAGTTCAGATGCACAAACTATTCAAACAGCTCCAAAACGTCGGAAGCTCTTATCAGAAGCATCATATCGCAAGGCACATTTGGTAGATGAAAATGGACAGCCGCTTCACCCTACCAATTTTAAAAATATTGCATCTTATAGCCACAATCCCGTGACAATGATGATAATAATTATTGTTTTGTATATTAATGTAATTATTTCAACGTCAAACAAATTAATCATGCATTGTTAATGTTCTTACTAATTGATATCATAGATTTTGTACAAATCATGTTCAATTATATTTTTTGAAATTATTAGGATTCTAGTGATAATGAGTGACCTACCTACCATCTTCCGTTGCACCCCACGATAATTTCAAATCGAGAGAAGGTTGAATTAATAAAAAAAATTGGAGAGGAACGATACCAAGAATGGTTGAATCAACCACCGATTCAATTCCCACTACATCCAGATTCACCAATTAGGAATGAATACAACAATAATAATTATTCACAAGCTAGCAATGGAGGCAATCAAATAGAGGTTGGTATGGATGATTACTTAAGGTATACGACTGCCATGAAGACAATGTTGTTAGATGCATTCCAAAACGATGATCAGCTAGGGGATGATGCTCATATCGTTGATACCTTTTTCTAAATCCTTAAGTTTGCTTCCACCACCCCTCTCTTTGGACCTGGTGGTCAGTGAAATTCTACCCAGTTGGGGACACCAATGTTACTGTACGACTTGAAAGCAAAGTTTTTCTTGTCGAATGCATGTTTCTCGAACACTTTAAGGTAGGTTACCATAAAGTCCTCCCTTATATATATTTGATAAATATAATCACACAATGAACATTACAAATGGTCAATTTTATAAACGTTAATAATTATATCGACATTAATGTACATTTAATATTTTCCATGATCACCAACTATAGGTTATTCAAAGATAAGGTTCTTCCGAGTGATAATGTCTTACCCGGTAGCTGCCAAGAGGCAAAGAAATTGTTGAAAATGTTGGGTGTTGAGTACATATCATATCATGCATGTCCAAATGATTGTATTCTATATAGAGGATAATATGTAGACAAAGAGATATGTGCGAAATGTAGGCATGACAGGTATCATAAATAAAAAAAGAAGGGTAAATCACATGGTCCTCCTTTTAAGATATTGAGGCACATGCCTATAATACCAAGGATTCAAAGGCTCTTTCGTTGCAAATAATTAGCTGTGTTGAAGGGATGGCATGCCTCACACAGAAGTGAGCTGGGAGTTATACGAATCCCAATTGATTCAATAGCCATGAAGCATATAGAGGATACATGGCCCGAAAAATTCAAGGATGAAGTATGAAGTCTATGACTCAGCATATCCATGGATGGCGTCAACCCATATTCCCTCCAAAACACCAACTATTATGTTTGGCCTGTAATAGTGATCAATACAAATATCCCCCCATGGTTGTCCGTGAAGAATTAACATCTTATGTTGGCTCTCATAGTCCCTAGTAGAAGACAAGTGAAGAATATGGATGTCTACTTACAACCACTAGTAGATGAATTGAAGGAATTATGTGATGGGATAAATGTATACGATGTATCAATACCCATCGCAGCAGAGAGGGGTTTTATTTTGTATGGCATATGTTCTGACACGACACATGATTATCCAGGCTTAGGAGTTTGCTTTGGTAAATTACATGTTTATTGATTTTTTTATATACGTAACAATATTCTTTTTCATATTAGTTATTTAACTCGTTGTAATTGTTATGATCTTCATGATATTATTTAACGTGCCATGCATATAAATTGTATACAATAATATCACAGGTCTTGTAATAAAAGGGTATTTTGGATGTAAATGTTGTGGACCTTCTCTGAAAGCTAGATGGTACAACGGCCTACGAAAGCCAGTGTATCACTGCTCCAGGGTGTTCCTACCAGAAGAAGACCCTTACAGAAGAGCATCATCCTCCTTTAATGGTAAACAAGAGAGAACCCAAAGGCCTCCAATAATGACACCAGTTGAATGGCTTAGAGCATATGAGAGAGAGAAGGAGAAGGAGTTCATAGAAATGTTTGATTCAAATGGGAAGCCTATGTTCGATGATCTAGAATTATTCGACACCTATGTTGAGAAATTTCCCATTGGGATGAAAAGGAAATGTATATTTTATAACCTCCCATATTGGAAGCATCTTAAGATTACTCACTTATTAGATCCCATGCGTATATTTAAAAATGTTTGATCTTCTTTATGGAGGCACATATCATCGAAACAAAGTGACACATTAGTTGTTAGGAAAGACCTTATTACTTCAAAAACTAATAAGAAAAATTGGCCAAGATGATTAGAGGCATGCACTGGTCCATATAATTCATGGTATTTCAAAGAAGGTGATGTCCCATGGATTTAAAAAAAAGATGATATTTCTTTGGAAAAGGAAGTTATAATGGATGTGAGGGTGCCATCTTCATACGGGTCTTCACTATGACGCTGCTTCACTGTGAATGGCCATTTTTCAGGGTTGAACTTGCATGATCATTTGAATCTTCTAAGAGTACCTATAATTTCAAAAGCATGATTTTATTATTTGTTATATTAATAAATTTTATCCCATGTAGGGATCATAAAACATAACTAATTTCGTATATTATTGCACGTGTTTGTAGCTTTGTAGTGTAATTATCCTTTGTTCATGTGTGGGTGTGTGAAACATGAATTCCCTTAAGACCTAGTACATGCCATATCTAAATTATCTGCATTTGTACGTTGGATCACGTCATAGGAGATTCATGTGGCTAGCATTCCACGGTGGCGTCAAGAGATAGTTTAGATTGTTTTTATGTTTGAGGAGGAACTGCCAACGAGTTTCATGGCCTTGCAAGTTCATCTTCCAATCCACTTAGTAGATGAGGTTGAATTATTTGGGGTGGTTTCTTGTCGTTGGATGTCCTTCGTAGAGAGGTAAATTCAGAAATTGAAAGGTGTTGTTCGAGAAAGGGGAAAACCTAAGGGGTCTATGGCAGAGGGGTACATATTGTATGAGTATTTCTATTATGCCAGTGAGTACATCAAGCAGATCAAAGACAAACTAGGTGTGGTGATTTGGGACGATGAAAGGGATGAAGATAAAAGAGAAGGGGAGTTGCTCCAAACAAATGGAAAAAAACGCTTGATAAAGAGTAAGCGACTTATAATTTTTGAAATTTACACAAGGTAAATATTCATGTTGAACTTCGATATAATGTATATTTTTATCTCTATGTACTATATAATGTCAGTTTCATTTCATCATCGAATGCAGAAATTGAAGCAACCAATAAATTTGTTCTTTACAATTCCGAAGTGACACAACCGTGGGTCTCACTGTATGAAAAAAAGAGGATGAAACGGGATAGTGACCAGATAGAATTCAGACGATTTAATGGTATAAGTGTGCCTTATCGCAATCATTTAAAATAAAATATGCCAAAAATATGCCCCAATAGTTGGGTTGTTGACCAAGTCAAAGAGAAATACTATGCAACCGATTGTTACCCGCATGCTGAAGAGGATGCACTAAACATACAGATTGGGTGGAGCAAGTCGGTAATAATATATTTACTTTATATGTACATTTGAAACTTAATAATGCACCTTTCAAATGTAGTTACATCTATATTTCATATTTTAATTGTTGGGTTATTGTAAGACACATGACACTATGATTTTTTAACTTTTTTATAGGTGCATTTGTTCCCATCTATGTGGGCATCTGGACAACATTTTCGCACAGAAAATGCCGATGATGGACGCATGACACAAGACTATGGAGTGAAAGTCGAGTTCGATAAATATAGTCGATATAGCTACCATGATCAAAACCTAGTACAAGGGATGTTAAGTTATGTCAGAAAGATACAAGAGATCATTTAAGTGGATTTCTCTTCTTTCCAATGTGTTATTTTTAGGTGCAAGTGGTGGGACACCTTTGATCAGAATAATGTAAAGGAAGATCATGATAGTAGGCTGATATGTATCAACTCTAGAAAGATGTGGGATGAAGCTAAGGAGCCCTATGTTTTCCCCAAACACTGCAACCAGGTGTTTTTTTTTCCAGATGTGTTGGATAGGGATTGGTGGGTCGTATTGAGACAAAGTTCTTTTTTTTGTATGTAAGATCATAATACAATAATGATAATTCTAAAGTACATGAAATTTTTTTCATTTTTTTCTAAACTTGATTATGTTAGAAAAATTCATATTATTCTAGATTTATTATTTTACAATTATTTACAATTTTACAAATTTAAATTTTTTAATAAAATCATTTCACATTAATACAATTAAAATTTTACAAATATTTTACATACAATTACAATTACAATTTTAGAATTTTACATACAATTACAATTACAATTAAAATTTTACAATAGTAATACAATTACAATTTTACAAAAAATTTACGTACAATTAGAATTAGAATTAGAATTAGAATTTTACAATTTCACATACAATTACAATTACAATACAATTTTAGAATTTTACATACAATTACAATTACAATTTTTAGAATTTTACATAAAATTTACAATTACAATTACAATTTTACAATTTTACATATATACCACTACGATTACAATTTTATAATTTTACATACAATTACAATTTTAGAATTTTACATACAATTAGGATTACAATTACAATTTTAAAATTTTACATATAAACAATTACAATTAAAATTAAAATTACAATCATTTCACAATAAATTAAATATTACAATTAAAATTAAAATTTTACGAATATTTTACATACAATTACAATTACAATTACAATTTTACAATTTTACAATTTGTCATATATACAATTACAATTACAATCATTTCACAATAAATTAAATATTACAATTACAATTAAAATTTAACAAATATTTTACATGTAATTACACTTAAAATTACAATTACAAATACAATTACAATTTTAGAATTTTACATACAATTAGAATTACAATTTTACAATTTAACATATATACAACTACAATTAAAATTACAATTATAATCATTTCACAATAAATTAAATATTACAATTACAATCAAAATTTTACAAATATTTTACATACAATTACAATTACAAATACAAATACAATTTTACAATTTTACATACAATTAAAATTAAAATTTCAATTACAATCATGACATAATATTTAATAAATATCATGGTCATTTAATATTAAATTAAATAAACATCACAATTATTATAACCATCATACAAACATAATATTCGACTAAAAAACACATTCAAATTCACTAAAATCATCTAATCATAGTGATCATGATCATCTAACAAAACACAGTTAGCATTGTATAACATTATCACAACACAAATATCAAATATACATCTCATGTCAAATAACTTCTATACCATATGTTAGGGTCCTATAAATATAGGATTCATAATTTTGATTTGACTCTGTTAAATTCTTGAAATATTGTACATACCTTTGATTTCTGCAAATATATTCCCAAATTAAAAAAATGAAAAGAGGGTAAAATTCCTAAAAGAAAGATTAAAGGACTTAGAAAAAATAGACCCCAAAAGAAAAAAGAGATAAAAATAAGACATGAAAGTGAGAAAGTCAAAATGCCACTACTATTTACTTTTACTGCAAGAATAATGATTATGTGCAGATTGTCAATAAATGCCATAATCCATGATCAGTTAAACATTTTAATCTTAACTATTCATGCTTTGAATTTCATGTTTTAGATAGAGAATAAAGATATGTCAAACGGTTTAAACTTGACATATCAGTAGATAGTTAGAGAATAAATGAGGAGCTCAACAGTTTAATCTAAGCCCTCGGATGAAATAAGGTTAGACTTAGATAGTTTTTATGCTTTTAAACAAAAATGAATTTAGGGTTGCAAGCTTAAATGCACCCATGAAAATGAAGTAAAAAATGTTATAATAATGATGGGTAGGTAGAAAGCAATTGTGAAAGGCATGTAATAAAGCATCATCAAGAAAAAATACTAATTTCCTCTCCCCTACAATGATCTAGTATTCAAAACCTTCAGTTAAAGAGGCTCAGAGCATTTCTCTGACTTCTGTTGTGACCAGACCCAAGGCTTAGTAATTGATAGGTTAAAAATATCATATTCCCTACACGAAAAGCTATTTCATCATCATATTAACCCTTTTCCAAGAAATACAATCCCTTTTCCTAAGTAAAACACCTTTTTTTAAATTAGAAAAGTAACCCCCCCCCCCTCTTGACTAATTTCATTTTCATTCAAAAAACACTAAAAAAACCATAAAATGCATTTTATCCTAAGCCTATGTGTAAAAAATCAAAGTGGGACAAATTATGTTTAAATGACCTATTTACACTTTACTTAGTTTAAAATTATGTATTTTAAATCATTTCATTAGGTTCTCCATTTCATATTAATTTCTAACCTAAGTAGTAAATCCTTATAAGAAACCTTTCTCGTATATATTAATTTCTTTATATATTAATATCCCAAAAACCCCACTTATTTTAAGTTAAACCCATGTTTATTTATTCCACATGTTTAAATAAACCCCCGCCCTTTTTCCCATAGGTTTAAACATATCCTAAAAAATAAATCCCACTCCCTTTGGTATTAAAACACTTGTTAAAAGATTTATTTACCATATAATAACATACTTGCGCCAATATTGTCAAAACATTTGTTAAATGTTTTAAATTTTAAACCATATACTTTTACCCCCTCCGCCAATCATATAATACAAATTTTTTAATGTTATAAATACATATTTATAAAGTTAAAAACTATCCCTCCGCATTGACAATACCCTAGACCCCACCTCTGAATGCAAAGCATCTCTACATCAAATCGCAGCCGTTCGCACTGTTGCTCCTAAATCTGAAAATTCAAAGGCCATATTGCAAATAAAGTCACGAGTTGATAAATTTTTCCTTTCCATGTGAAATGGATGGTTTTCCACCCATCTCTCTTCTCCATGCAGCAGTAGCTCATTGGATCGCATTCGATCTTACCAAAACAACTTACCACCCAAAGCCAATGTGATAAACCATTCCCGGTTTTCTCCTTCATACGCCAAACTTCCCTTTTTTTTTACATGAATGTCATTCAATGCTTACTGCTAAACCTAAAAATGTTATAAAAGCTTCCTATGCGTGCAGGTAAGCCCTTTTTTGCATTCTATTTTCATTTACATCCTCTCGATTGAAAAAATCAAGCTTTGTACACTGTTTTCACACTCAAAAAACCAGACCATTAAATTTGTCACCAAGAACATTAGAAGTGTCCAATCGACTTCCAAAAGACTTCTACAGCCACCATAAAGCCTTTCTGACGCCTAATAAACCATTAAAAGAGAAAATACCCGCACAAACAGGTATTCTTCGAAGAAAAATAACCTTCGCTTCATTTGAAAGAACCAATTTTCTGAGAAATTGAGCCTTGTAAAGCCTATTTTTCCCACAGAAAGGCATGTATCTGCCCCCAAAAGAACAGATTCGCTGCTAAACCCTGATAAAATTACGATTTTGATACTGCAATCTGTATTTACATCAAAATTGAAGTAATTTAAACCTTTTATAGACTTTAAATACCCTTTGATTGACTAGAGAAACCCTTGAAAATATTCAGGATCCTTATGTGTCTGAATTGAACCATTTTAATCTAGTTTATTCAAGAAAATCATAAAACCCTGATTCTATCTTTTCCTGAATCTGTGAAGAGTTTGAAGATCAGTTTTAGAGCTAAATTTGAAGTTTTAAGCAAAAAAAAAGAAAAACCCAGTTTGTGCCTATTACTCTTCAATAGACCTCTTTCATACCAGAAATACCTTCTGTAAATAGTCTAAGCTTACACAAGTGTACAAAAAACCTAAAAACAAGAGTTCCTAAGATATGATGGTCAAAATTATGAGAAAACCCCTCCTATGGATGGAACTCCTTTCACTATATTCACTGTTTCCTAAATTCATTACTGGCTTCCCTTCAAAGTAGGGTTTTATTAACAAATTGTTTCATTTTTGTATATTATTATCAGAATATGAAATTGGGCCAACAATTTCAATACTAGTTAACAAAATTGTTTGCTCCAAATTCTCATATTTTACTTCAAAAAAAACTTCATTCAAAAAACAGTTTGTATACAAAGAAAGGATTAAATCGAAGTCAGAGAGAAATTAGAATGATGAAATTACATAGTGAATGGTAAAAGTAAAATAAGAATTCACAGTGACAGTGAAAGCAGAATAGTCAAAGAGCATCAGAGTTAAAGTGTATCAGACGAAAGTCAGAGTGAAGGTTAAAACAAAGTTACAAAGCAGTCAAGGTAAAAAGTAAAAGTAAATACGGAGGCACTAATATTTAAATAGAGATGAAAACAATTTCACCAACAATAAAATCTATCCAAAGTAAAAGAAAAACAATTAAAAGAACAAAAAGGTTAAAAGATGAAAACAGAGCAAGAAAAGACAGTTTTGCAAAAATTTCATGTTTAAGTCATAGTTTTGCAGAGACGATTGTTGAAAATACAAGATTAATTTTGGCAAAATTGAGGAGGTTTATGTTCCTAAGATATAAACCTACAAAAACCTATCTCACTTTATGCACAGGTATTATACACTGAGAGATACATGCACATATTCAAAGCCTATTGTTCGGACTGTGCAATGTTCTATTTTACACATATGTTTACAGAGCCTATTGTGAACAGCTGGAATTGAATTTGGGGAACCAGAGAGAGGTTATCTTAGTAACATATCTATCTACAAAAACCTCTTCAATTTTGACATATATATGTTTTATTGAGATATAAAAAGGTATCATTGGACCCCAAGTTTGCAGAATTTCTGGAACAAAATACACAAAGGAAGGAGACAGTTAGTGACTTGGATGCCTCATCATCAACTAAGAGTTGATATCAAATTCAAATTTCTCCTCTTTTTCATCACCTAACCATAAAAAATAGTGCCAAATAGATTCATTGGTTTTGAGTGTCCTTTTATTGAGTTCTATTTATGTAAAACAGTTTGAGATATTTGTAAACCAATCTTGATATTTTCTCAAGATATTTTAGTTTAGAATTTGTATAAATATTTCACTCTTTGAAGTATTATTGTAGAATAAATTGTTGAGGATTTCTGTAGTCATTTTTGTTGTACTTGAAGGCTTTTTTGTTGCAAATTTCGAGTAGCAGACTGGATCAGATCAATTAGCATCATATTTCAGGATTCATGTGATGAGCCATTGAAGTGAAGTACTTCCTACTTTTCATTGTTTATCTTCTTCATTTCATGCATCCATTATGTGTTCTAAATTTGAATGAATAAATAGGAGTATTACTTCAGGATTTTTTAAAACCACCCTGTCTTTATTGTTTATCATTTCTATGTTTTTTGCTAATTTCCATAGTAGGGAACCCTTAATTGCTCCCTCTTTCATTTAACCTCTGCCTACTTCTTCCCTTTTCCAGATCAAAGAACCCTTCATTGCTATTTATCCCGATCAAGCCAATTCACCAAAAAACCTTCCAATATCTTCAAATGCTTATCTATCTTTCCCTGAAAACATTTTACTTTTTGACCTTGATCCTAGTTTTGTCTGCTTGACTTTTGACTCCTTAGCCCAATGGACAATCAAATTTCCCACTATCCATCTCATTAAGTGATTTTTCCCACCAAACCAAATCCAATCAAAACCAAATTGCACAATCATAACTATCCTAATACCTTATAATTAAAACAAAGTTAAATCTTACAGAGAGAGCCCTCTCTGAACCCTAGGAAGGCTAGGTCCTAGAGTTTAAAAGTAGGTTTGTGGTTACCTCAGACTATTTCTTTCTTTAACCTTGAGAAATTACTGAGTGATAACATAATGGTGACTTCACTGGGGAAGACTAACATTTTCTTTGGAAATATTTTACAGGATCATATCTGATCTATGATGGTGGACATTGGTCAGACACACAAAGGTTAAAATCATCCACGTGGCAACTCCAAATAAATTTTAAAAATAAAATCTAAGACTCCACTGGTAGAAGGATCTAGCTTGTTTTTATAGATACAATGGCCCTTCTTTATGATTGGTTTACAAGATGAACCCAATAATACAACACAGGTATGCTCCCATGAGCAGAGATCACATACCTGGATTTCCACACAAACTACCAAAGGTAAATTGGGATAAAAATATTCCTATGTTTCAAGATGAGAATATTGATGATCCTTTGTTACATCTCATTAAATTTCATATACACTCATGGAGATTGAAGGGTGATTGGCATGAGGATTTCCTCATGAAATTATTCATGGCAACCTTAGAAGGACAAGCAAGAGAATATAATGAAGCTCTCAAACCTGCTAGTTTATTTTCTTTAAAGCATTTTCACAAGGTATTTTATGAGCATTGCAAAGAAGATTTTCCATCTTTATCATGAGCTGAAAATTGTTGTGATAAAGTTGAATATCTCATACATTACCTTAAAAATATTAATGAAGATTTAGGAAATTGGCATCCTAAAGATTTATTAGTAGCAGTGCATAACTTTCATTCTCAAGTTAAGTGTCATGATAATCAAGAGGAGTTAATCAAATATGAAATAGATCAGGAGATGAATCAAGATCCACAAAGCCCCTCTGTAGTAACATGATGTTTCATATAATGTTTTGAATGAAGTTAAAGGAAATATTCAACCTCATGATCAATTTTTACATAAGAGAAAAAATAATTTTTATTCAAATCTAAGAATTTAAAGATTCCCACCCCCCCTCACCGAAGAAGAAATCAATTTGCTTCTAAACATGCAACCATCCTCTAATTTTGATGTATGTACTAATTTTTTTATCCATGAAGAGACAGAAGAACAGGTTGATGCTCATGTTGTTCTACCTTCCCAAAAATACCCATTGCCTTATAGTACTCCTATTGAGCAAAGTGACGACCTTCAAATAAAATGCAACCAATCTAATCAAGATATACCAGGATTGCTGGAAAAGAAATTTTCTCATCTAATGTGTATGATTGATGGCATTCCTTCTTTTGAAGATTTTCCTAAGTATGATCAGTATGATGATAATTATGTTCTCCAAATTCAAGCTAACTTCACAGAGCAATCACTAGCTAGTTTGTGGGATGAGGAAATTCAATTTCAGTAGCTCAAATACAATGATCAGACAATACACATCAAATATGGGAGTGAAGAATAAAGTTCATAAATTTTGAAAGAAATTTCTATACCATTATGCTCTAATGCATTTCAGTTTTTCAAGGATGAAAAACCCCTAGAAATCTATGAAGTTCCATTAAAACCCATATATAAATTGCAGCAATATTTCAAAGTTTTTCATGATCAAATAGCTGATGTGATGAATGATAAATGCAATCAAAATCTTTCTCCATTAACTAACTATAAGCTTCAGTATCAAGATGATAAAAGTTTCAGCAGACATGCATGTCCATTAGTAGAAATATCATCACAAAGCTTATCTGAAAATCTAAAATTATATCAGAACAATCATAGGTTGATTTTGCAAAGAAATAAAGTTAAAAATGACAATTTATATGGCATGGAGGCCATTCAAAATAGAGGTACATTTCCTTAGATCAGTTGAACATTTGTACATATACCTCAGAAGATCCTGTTGTACAATTTCTAGAGTCAACAAAGGAAATCAAGTATTTCCTTATTCTCTTATTTGTGAACAAACTTCTAATAGGTTGCAGAATTACAGTTTTCATAATCAAAAAGAAAATGAAGCGAAATTTATCAAAGTAAATAATGCTTGAATGGTTGCATTGGCTGTTTCATTTTACCTAACCAGCAGTTGGACAGCTGGTTAGAGTAAGTAGGTAGGATTTCATCTTATTTCAGTTTTCAGTTTTCAGCTAGTTTTGAAATAATTCATTAAATATTTGAGGCCAAGGAAAAGGCCCTAAGATATTGATGATTTAGTAGTTTGGTTTGAAGGTTGCAACACCTTTTAGTCTCAGATCAGATTCTAGTTTACAAAAAAGGGTGTAAATTTCGGTTCAATAGTTTCAGTCACAGAGATTTTATAACAAAGAAAAGCATTTTTGGGATTGGCCCAATGGATCAGGCTACTAGTCGATAGTGTTCTTGACATCTCACAAGAGATGTCATCCCCATGTGAAGCCGCCGTTAGGGTCCTATAAATATAGGATTCATAATTTTGATTTGACTCTGTTAAATTCTTGAAATATTGTAAATACCTTTGCTTTCTGCAAATGTATTCCCAAATTAAAAAATGAAAAGAGGGTAAAATTCCTAAAAGAAAGATTAATGGACTTAGAAAAAATAGACCCCAAAAGAAAAAAGAGATAAAAATAAGACCTGAAAATGAGCAAGTCAAAATGGCACTACTATTTAATTTTACTGCAAGAATAATGATTATGTGTAGATTCTCAATAAATGCCATAATCCATGATCAGTTAAACAGTTCAATATTAACTTTTCATGCTTTGAATTTCATGTTTTAGATAGAGAATAAAGATATGTCAAACAGTTTAAACTTGACATATCAGTAGATAGTTATAGAATAAATGAGGAGCTCAACAGTTTAATCTGAGCCCTCGGATGAAATGAGGTTAGACTTAGATAGTTTTTATGCTTTGAAAGAAAAATGAATTTAGGGTTGCAATCTTAAATGCACCCATGAAAATGAAGTAAAAAATGTTAGAATAATGATGGGTAGGTATAAAGCAGTTTTAAAAGGCATGTAATAAAGCATCATCAGGTAAAATTACTAATTTTCTCTCCCCCACAATGATCCAGTATTCAAAACCTTCAGTTAAAGAGGCTCAGAGAATTTCTCTGACTTCTTTTGGGACTGGACCCAAGGCTTAGTAACTGATTGGTTTAAAATATCAGATTCCCTACATGAAAACCCATTTCATCAGCATATTCACCCTTTTCCAAGAAATACAATCCCTTTTCCTAAGTAAAATTGTTGGCAATATGATGCTGAGTGTTGTCCTTGATGGCAACCCACTTGATGAAGATGATGGCAACCTACTTAATGAAGTTGTTCTTGATGAGCTTGTGAATGATATACATCTGATGTATCTACAATCAGTATAGAAGGTGCAGAAGAAAGAATTTCCAGAATGGCCAGAACAGTGATGAAAAATGTATGTCACAAGGAATACGCGAGTTTGTCTAGGGGAAGTCACGTATGCACGGGGGAAATAACGTACCAAGTCGCGTATGCTCAATTGCGCTCTAAATATGTAAAACCAGAGGTTACTACCATGGTATTGACCCATTGTATTGAGCGCTGGATTGTCTATTTGATCCCATCCAGGAATACCACCGGAAGTGATTTGGTTTTGACTCATGGTATTGATGAAGGCCAAATCTATATAAGGAGAAGAAAATCATTGTGCATGGGTGTGCAAGTGTCTGGGCTTTAATGAATACTTCACTCTGAAGTATATCTGCATGGTTGAACTTTGCTCTTGATTGATAGATCTGAATCTATGATGCATCTATGAAAATGGTGAAGGTTAAAGATCTCTATATCTAGAAATGGTGAATCTCTTGGATGATCAGAAAAGAAGTGATGAAGACCTGGCGCAAATCTGCTGAAGAACTTGAAGAAATATGGGTAAGTTCATAGATCTGATCTATTGTGCAAAGTTTACATTTTACAGATCTATACGCAGGTTCAGTTCGTGAAAATCACGTGTATACGCGGATCTGTTTCAACGAAGTCGCGTATGGACAGTTAGGGTTATTCTGGTAAATACACAGATGTATACGCTGGTTCACTTCATAAAAAGCGCGTATATACGCGGGTATGATTAAATAAAAGCACGTATGATATCTGATCTTATGGTTTCTCAAGGTTGAATGTGTTTCTGCATATTTATTCTGAAGTCTGGGTTATCTCTGATATTCTGGTTACAGTGGTTTCACTGTTCTATTTGATGCATTGGGCAAAGGTTGTTTATTGACAAGTAAAGGGTTGTGTTGGAGATGTTTGATCTAGTTTGAAAATTGATGAAACGTGGTCTGCAGTGGATCTGAGGGTTGAAACCTTCAATCTAAAGGTAGAAGCTTTCTGCCAGTAGAGGCTGGTGCTAATATCAGGGGGTAGTAGCTCCCTTCCAGGTGAGGCTGGTAAACGAGAGCAGGGGGTTGTTGCTCCCTTCTAGGAGAGGCCGGTAAACGAGAGAAGGTTGTAGCCTTCTGCAGGTGGGTGTCTGCGTACTGGTATGAGTCTGCACCAATACATGTTGTAAGAAGTTTTCTTAATAATAAAAATTGAAGACTCAGACGACGGCAGCAGTGGTTTTCTCTCGAATTGGGTTTCCACCTAAAAATCCTGGTGTTCATGTTTGGTTGCTTATGTGTGAAGATTATTATGTTCTTCCCACACTTTTTTACTGTTTTCTAAATATCTGATGAATGAGTAATACAATGATCTAATTCAAGAACTAAATGCATAATTAGATCACTGGATATACGCGAGTTCTGTAAAGGATATCCGCGTATATACGCGGGTTTTCTTCAGGAAAGTTGTGTATGGTTTTTAAGAAAGAAATATTAAAGTTTTATTATCTACACTAAATACTGATTCAGCCCCCCCCGCTCTCAGTATTTTTCCCTACAATTGGTTTCAGAGCAGGTCCTTCTGAAAAAGCTTAACCGCTAGAAGGAAGATCAAGCAAGATGAGAAATCAAGACGGAACATCACCTATCAAGCCTCCACTCTTTAATGGAAGAAATTTAATCTTTTGGAAAATAAGGATGAGATCCTATCTTCAGTCTATGGGAGCAGATGTATGGGCCATTGTTGAACAAGGATATCAATATCCAGTTGCAATACCAACAGATCCAACTGAAAAGAAGAATTATGAAATAAATGCAAAAGAAGTCAATGCTCTAACGGGAAGTCTAACTGAATCAGAATTTGTCAAAGTTATGCAGTCGAATACAGCAAAGGAGATATGTGACAAAATCATTCTAAGTTATGAAGGTGATGCAAAGGTAAAAAGTGCAAAACTTCAAACTCTCAGAATTGAATACGAAAATTTAAAGATGCATAGTGATGAGAATATTGCCAGTTTCTTTTTACATCTTGATGATGTTGTAAATCGTATGAGAAATCTGGGAGAAACAATCACAGAATCTACTTTGGTTGAGAAAATCTTAAGATCGCTAACGGCAAAATTTGAATCAAAAGTCTCTGCTCTTGAAGAAAAACAGGATCTTCAAACTCTTACTGTGGTGCAACTTCATGGCATATTGACTACATATGAAATGAGGAGAGGAGGATCATCTGAAGTCAAAGAATCTGTTTTTAAAGCTTCTACAAAAGGGAAAGAAGTTCAAGGATCAGGATATATCTCAGAAGAAGATGAGGCAAACTTTGTGAGAAGACTCCAACTAGGAACCGGAAGATTCAAAGGTAAGCTTCCTTTCAAATGTTTTGATTGTGGAAGAGTTGGTCATTATGCTGCAAAGTGTCCTTATAAAACATCTGCTAAATGGAAAGAAGTAGCAAGAAGGAATAAGAACCGATCTAGCACTAAGAAAAGTTACTATACAAATGAAGACAGTGATGGGTTATCTGATAGTGAGGAAGAATGTGAACAAGATCTTAGACTTCTCATGGCATTTGAAAATAATTCTAGAGACGACAAGGATGATTTTATGGATGCTCTAGATGACAATGATTTTCTTGATCAAAACAATCAACTCAAAATATTCTTGGAAGAAAGTAAAATAATCATAGAAACTCTAAAAAGGCAGAATGAAGAAGCAAAGAAACACAATGAGAAATTAGAATGTGAAGTAGTAAGTCTAAGAAAAGAACTTGAGAAAGTAAAGACTCTGAATCTTAGATTTGCTAAAGGATCTAAAACCTTAGGTGAGATTATCAAGGTTCAACGTTCTCCTCTTATAAATACAGGTCTTGGATATACCGGAGAATCTTCTCAGGCTTCAGCACCAAATTATCTAAAAGCAGCTACAACTGGTTTACTACATTCAGCCACTCAGCAAGGGAATAAAGAATATTTACAGGTAAAGCATGATCATCACAATTCAAGGAACACTAACAGGGATATCTCTCAAAGAAGCAACAACCAACAGGTAAATTCAAATAGAAGATTTCATGATCGCAGAAATTTCTACTTCAATGGAAAATGTTTCTCATGTCACAATTTTGGTCATAAAGCTGTTCAATGTGTTGCATATAAAACCATCATGACAAGAGAAGCAAGAAAGAAAAGGATGAATATTGAACCGAAGAAGAACACCTATAACAACTTTTCTCCTCTTCAAAATGAAGTTGAATGTACTTATTGCAATAACTTTGGTCATGAAGAATCTGAATGCAGGAGCAAGGTCCAGCCAAAAGAACATGTTCCCTCAAGCTCTAAAGTGTGGAAAAAGAAAGAAATACCAGTTGAAAATTGTGGGATAGCGTTATTTTCAGAAGGTGAAGAAAATAAATGGTACATTGATAGTGGGTGCTCAAGACACATGACAGGTGACAAAAGCAAACTTCTTGCATATAATGCTCTAGAAAAGGAAAAGAAAGTTACATTTGGAAATGATACTCCTGCTGTAATTAAAGGAAAAGGGTCCGTGTTTCTAAAATAAAAGGTGAAGGCTAATGATGTCATGTATGTGGATGGATTAAGGCATAACCTGTTAAGTGTAAGTCAAATGTGTGATCAAGGAACAGAAGTGGTGTTTAGTTCAAAAGAATGCGTGGTTCGTGATCTTGATACAGGTAAAATCATTATAAAAGGAAAAAGAAATCCAAGCAACCTGTATGTACTGAACGGCATAGATCAATGTTACTTGAGCAAGTCTTCAAAAAATTGGCTATGGCATAGAAGGCTGGGGCATCTGAGCTTCTCTCAAATCAACAAAGCAAGCAGACTTCAAGTTGTTCATGGTCTTCCCAATATTAATCTACCAGAAAGTATCATATGCAAATCTTGTCAATTCGGTAAGCAGACCAGAGTACGATTTAATGCCAAAGAAGGATCATCAAGTGAGCCTCTTGAACTCATTCATACTGACATATGTGGACCTATGAGGAAAAATTCACCACTTGGGGAAGAATACTATATCTTATTTATTGATGATTACTCTAGAATGTGTTGGATCGGGTTGATTAAACACAAAGATGAAGCGTTTGAAAAATTTCAGATCTTCAAAGCATTGGTAGAAAATGAATTAGATCTAAAAATCAAGTGTCTTAGATCTGATCGAGGAGGAGAATATACATCAAATGAATTCTTTGAATTTTGTGAAAAACATGGCATAAAAAGACAATTCTCTGTAGCAGGTACTCCACAACAAAATGGCGTACCAGAAAGAATGAATAGAACAATTCAACAAATGGCTAGAGCTATGCTCGATGATTCTGGAACTCCTGACATGTTCTGGGGTGAAGCAGCACATACAGCAGCTAACATTCTCAACAAGGCTCATGTTCGTGTAAATAGTGACAAAACTCCATATGAACTCTGGTATGGTAATTCTCCCTCTGTGAAGCATTTTAGAGTTTTTGGAAGTAAATGCTTTATCAAAAATAATGATGAAAAGCTTGGCAAGTTTGAACCTAGATCAGATGAAGGGATACTTCTTAGTTACTCATCTACAAGCAGAGCATACAAATGTTACAATAAAAGGCTTCGAAAGATTGTTGAATGTATTGATGTTGTTATTGATGAGTCTCCTACAGCTCCTAAAGAAGAAAAACAAACAACAGAAGAAGATGATGGTGACTTTTGTCCTTCTACATCAAATAGAAATGATATAGACAGTGGATCCAATGAAGAACCTGAAGATGATTTATCTGAAAAGGCTCCATCCAGATATGTTCAAGAGAATCATCCTGAATCTCAAATTCTGGGAGACAAGGAATCAGGTGTACAAACAAGGAGGACTCTTGTGGGATCTTCTAGCTATCTGGCATTTTTATCCACAATTGAACCACACAATGTCAATCAATCTAGCAAAGATGAATGTTGGATTCAAGCCATGAATGAAGAGCTTGATCAAATTGAAAAGAATCAAACATGGGATTTGGTACCAAGACCACATGATAAAAATTTCATTGGAACTAAATGGATATTCAAGAACAAGTTAAATGAGAATGGGGATGTTATAAGAAACAAATCTAGACTGGTTTTCAAGGGGTATACTCAACAAGAAGGTATAGACTTTGAAGAAAATTTTGCTCCTGTAGCTAGACTTGAAGCCATAATAATGTTTCTTGCTTTTTGAAGTTTTCAACAAATCAAAGTTTATCAAATGGATGTTAAATATGCTTTTCTCAATGGTGATCTAGAAGAACAAGTGTATATAGAACAACTGGAAGGATTCATTTTGGGAAATGATGAAAATCTTGTTTGTAAACTTAAAAAGGCTCTATATGGTCTCAAACAAGCTCCAAGGGCATGGTATTATCGTCTTGACAAATATCTTCATCAACAAGGATTTTCAAAGGGGTCTGCTGATAGCAACTTATACACAAAAGTTGAAAATGGTAAACTATTGATTGTGGTTGTATATGTTGATGATATCATTTTTGGGAGTAACGAAGAATCTTTGAGTCAAAAATTTGCTTCTGTCATGCAGCAAGAATTCGAAATGTCCTTACTTGGAGAACTAACATTTTTTCTTGGCTTACAAATGCATCAAACTACAGATGGTATATTCCTATCACAAGCAAATATCTTAAGAAAATTCTGAAGAAGTATGGCATGGAAGAATGCAAGCCTGTAAGTACACCAATGATAACCGGATGCAATCTCAGTTCTCATGATGATTCTCCCACGGTGAATCAACCAGAATACAGATCAATGATAGGAAGTCTACTTTATCTCATTGGGACTAGACCAGACATTATGCATGCAGTTGGGATTGTTGGACGATTCCAAGCTAATCCAAAAGAGTCTCACCTTCAGGCTGTCAAAAGAATATTCAAATATCTACAAGGAACTCAAGACTTTAGACTATGGTATCCAAAGAATGCTGATCTTACTCTTCATGCTTACACTGATGCAGATTGGGCTGGAAATGTTGATGATCGGAAAAGCACTAGTGGTGGTGCATTCTATATGGGACCCCGGTTAGTATCTTGGTTCAGCAAGAAGCAAATTCTATTGCCTTATCTACAGCAGAAGCAGAATATGTGGCTGCCGCATCTTGTTGCACTAAACTCCTTTGGATGATGCAAACCTTACAAGATTTTCAAATCAAATGTACATCTCCTATCTCCATTATGTGTGATAACACAAGTGCCATCAGTATCTCAAAGAATCCGGTTATGCATTCGAAGACCAAGCACATTCCCATCAAGTATCACTTCTTACGTGAACAAGTGCTTGAACAAAAGGTGAAGTTGGAGTATGTTCCCTCCAAAGAACAAGTTGTTGATATCTTTATTAAACCTCTACCCAGGGAAGCATTCGAATATCTAAGACAAAAGCTAGGAGTAGTCTCTTCCAGTCAGAAGAACAAATCTGCCTAAATTTAGAAGATTAAATTGGATACGTGGGTTTCCTGAATGGCAGTCGCATATATACGCGAGTTCATACACAGAAAAATGCATATGGTTGGTTGCTGACAAATTTTAGGGGTCAGCATTTCTCAGCATAGCTGCAGTACTGTTTGCTATCTCTGATGATGCTTCAACTCTTATATTTTTTTTTCTTTCGATGATATTGGGTGAAGATGCCTTGATGATTTGCTGTTGAAAGTGTTCAGGATGCACAAGCTAAGGGGGAGTTTTGGTCACTTGGAAAGGATGCATTGGTTGTACAGTTTCAGGGGGAGCATTAGCCTTGCTGGGTGTAATGCATTTTTGGCAGTATGATGATTCTGAAATATGATCTCTCTCTTGAGGTCCTTTTGGTATTGGTTATAAAAGTCATATGTGTAATTTGATGAAAAGGCTATGACCTATGATGTAATTTGTAATATTCAGCCATGTAAAAGGCTTGTTCAGATTTGTAAACCCACTTGGTTGGGTAATTGAGTCAAAATGTGTAAACCCACGTGGTTGGGTACTTGGGTCACATATGTAAATCCACTTGGTTGGATCTTTGATGTAAGTATGAGTCCTTGGTGATAGGAAAGGTCATAGTGTCATGTACTTCATTGAATAATAGGTTTGAAGATTTAGCTTGAACTTGAGAAGAAAAACCTTGTGTTGGTTTGACCCGCCCTTTGCCCTTGATGTCAAAGGGGGAGAGTGGCATGGTGTTTGAATAAGGGGAGAGTAACATGGTTGTTGTATAATGATTATAATCAATGTATCTATCTATTCTGGTGCTCAAACTCCATCGTGGTTGTCTTTTCTGGTGCTCAAACTCCGTCGTGGTTGCCATCAAGTCCAAAGGGGGAGATTGTTGGCAATATGATGCTGAGTGTTGTCCTTGATGGCAACCCACTTGATGAAGATGATGGCAACCTACTTAATGAAGTTGTTCTTGATGATCTTGTGAATGATATACATCTGATGTATCTACAATCAGTATAGAAGGTGCAGAAGAAATAATTTCCAGAATGGGCCAGAACAGTGATGAAAAGTGTATGTCACAAGGAATACGCGAGTTTGTCTAGGGGAAGTCGCGTATGCACGCGAGAAATAACGTACCAAGTCGCGTATGCTCAATTGCGCTCTAAATATGTAAAACCAAGGGTTACTACCATGGTATTGACCCATTGTATTGAGCGCTGGATTGTCTATTTGATCTCGTCCAGGAATACCATCGGAAGTGATGTGGTTTTGACTCATGGTATTGATGAAGGCAAAATCTAGATAAGGAGAAGAAAATCATTGTGCATGGGTGTGCAAGTGTCTGGGCTTTAATGAATACTTCACTCTGAAGTATTTCTGCAATGGTGGAACTCTGCTCTTGATTGATAGATCTGAATCTATGATGCATCTATGAACATGGTGAAGGTTAAAGATCTCTAGATCTAGAAATGGTGAATCTCTTGGATGATCTGAAAAGAAGTGATGAAGACCTAGCGCAAATCTGCTGAAGAACTTGAAGAAATCTGGGTAAGTTCATAGATCTGATATGTTGTGCAAAGTTTATCTTTTACAGATCTATACGCAGGTTCAGTTCGTGAAAAGCGCATGTATACGCGGATCTATTTCAACAAAGTCGCGTATGGATAGTTAGGGTTATTTTGGTAAATGCACAGATGTATAAGCGGGTTCACTTCATAAAAAGCACGTATATACGCGGGTCTGATTAAATAAAAGCGCGTATGATATATGATCTTATGGTTGCTCAAGGTTGAATGTGTTTCTGCATATTTATTCTGAAGTCTGGGTTATCTCTGGTATTCTGGTTATAGTGGTTTCACTATTCTGTTTGATGCATTAGGCGAAAGGTTGTTTATTGACGAGTAAAGGGTTGTGTTGGAGGCTGGTACAGTCCGGTTTGAAAATTGATGAAACGTGAGGTACGCGGTGGATCGAGGGTTAGAGCAGATGCAGGAAAGTAGAAGTTTTCTGCTAGTAGAAATTTGGTGCTAATATCGGGGGTAGTAGCTCCCTTCAGTGTGAGGGTACATGCATAAAGCAGGGGTTGTTGCTCCTTCTAGGAGAGGTTGGTAAACGAGAGAAGGTTGTAGCCTTGCGGTGGGTGCTGCGTACTAGTATGAGTACGCACCCGGTACATGTTGTAAGAATTTTTCTTGATACTAAAGTGAACACTAAGACGGCGGCGACGGCGGCGGTGGTTTTCTCCCGAATTGGGTTTCCTAAAATCCAGGTGTTCATGTGTGGTTTCTTATGTGTGAAAATTGATGCAATTTCTCCTTGCACTTGTTTACTGTTTTCTAAATATCTGATGAATGAGTAATGCAATGATCTAAGTCAAGAACTAAATGCATAATTAGATCACTAGATCTACGCTAGTTCTGTAAAGGATATCCGCGTATATATGTGGGTTTGCTCCAGGAAAGTTGCGTATGGTTTTTAAGAAAGAAATATCAAAATTTTATTGTCTGCACTAAATACTGATTCACACCCCCCCCCCCCCCCTCTCAGTATTTTTCCCTACAAAAACACCTTTTTTTTACTTATAAAAGTAAACCCTCCCCCACTCCCCTAACTAATTTCATTTTCATTCAAAAAACACTCAAAAACCCATAAAATGCATTTTATCCTAAGTCTATGTGTAAAAAATCAAAATGGGACAAATTATGCTTAAATGACCGATTTACACTTTACTTAGTTTAAAATTATGTGTTTTAAATTATTTCATTACATTCTCCATTTCATATTAATTTCTAACCTAAGTATTAAATCCTTATAAGCAACCTTTCCCGTATATATTAATTTCTTTATATATTAATATCCCAAAAAACCCACTTCTTTAAAGTTAAACCTATGTTTATTTATTCCACATGTTTAAATAAACCCCCTCCCTTTTTCCCATAGGTTTAAACATATCCTAAAAATAAATCCCACTCCCTATGGTATTAAAACACCTGTTAAAAGATTTATTTACCATGTAATAACATACCTGCACCAATATTGTCAAAACATTTGTTAAATGTTTTAAATTTTAAACCATATACTTCTACCCCCTCCTCCAATCATATAATACAAAGTTTTTAATGTTATAAATACATATTTATAAAGTTAACACCTATCCCTCCGTATTGAAAAAACCCCTGACCCCACCTCTCAATGTTGAGCAGCTCTACATCAAATCGTAGTTGTTCACACTCATGCTCTTAAATCCGACGATTCAAAGGCCATATCGCAAATAAAATAGCACGTTGATAACTTTTTCCTCTCCATGCGAAATGGGTGGTTTTCCACCCATCTCTCTCCTCCACGCGACAACATCTCATTGGATCGAAATCGATCTTACCAGAACAACTTACCACCCAAAGCCAATGTGATAAACCATTCCCATTTTTCTCCTTCATACGCCAAACTTCCCTTTGTTTTCACATGACCACCATTCAATGCTTACTGCTAAACCTAAAAACGTTATAAAAGCTTCATATGCATGTCGATAAGCCCTTTTCTGCATTCTATTTGCATTTACATCCTCTTGATTCAAAAAATCAAGCTTTGTACATTGTTTTCACACTCAAAAAACCAGAAGTCCATTAAATTTGCTACCAAGAACACTAGAAGCTTCCAATCGACTTCCAAAAGACTTCTACAGCCATCATAAAGCCTTTCTGATGCCTAAAAAACCATTAAAATACCAAATACCTGCACAAACAGGTATTCTTCGAAGAAAAATAACCTCGCCTTCATTTGAAAGAACCAATTTTGTGAGAAATTGAGTCTTGTAAGGCCTATTTTTCCTACAGAAAGACCTGTATTCACCCCCAAAAGAATAGATTCACTGCTAAACCCTGGTAAAATTACGATTTTGATACTGAAATCTATATTTAAATCAAAATTGAAGTAATTTTAACATTTTATAGACTTTAAAGACCCTTTTATTGACTAGAGAAATCCTTGCAAATATTCAGGATGCTTATGTGTCTGAATTGAACCATTTTAATCAAGTTTATTCAAGAAAAGCAGAAAACCCTGAATCTACCCTTTCCTGAATCTGTGAAGAGTTTGAAGATCAGTTTTAGAGCTAAATGTGAAGGTTTCAACAAAAACAAAATCCAGTTTGTGCCTATTACTCTTCAATAGACATCTCTTATACTAGAAACACCTTTTGTAAATAGTCTAAGCTTACAGAAGTGTACAAAAAACCTAAAAAGAAGAGTTCCTAAGATTTGAAGGTCATAATTATGAGAAAAACCCTGCTATGGCTAGAACTCCTTTCACTATATTCCCTGTTTCCTAAAGTCATTATTGGCTTCCCTTCAGACTAGGGTTTTATTAAAAAATTGTTTTATTTTTGTAGATTGTTATGAGAATATGAAACTGGGCCAACAGTTTCAATACTAGTTGACAAAATTGTTCGCTCCAAATTCTTATATTTTAATTCAAAAAAAATTCATTCAAAAAATAGTTGTATACAAAGAAAGGATTAAATTAAAGTCAGAGAGAGATCAAAATGATGAAATTACATATTGAATGGTAAAAGTGAAATAAGAATTCACAGTGACAGTGAAAACAAAATAGTCAAAGAGCATCAGAGTTAAAGTGTATCAAATGAACGTCAGAGTGAAGGTTAAAACAAAGTTACAGGGCAGTCAAGGTAAAAATTAAAAGTAAATACAAATGCACTAATAGTTCAACAGAGATGAAAACACTTTCACCAACAATGAAATTTATCCAAAGTAAAAAAAAATAGTTAAAAGAACAAAAAGGTTAAAAGATGAAAACAGAGCGAGAAGAGACATTTTTGCAGAAATTTCCTGTTTAAGTCATAGTTTTGCAGAGACGATTAGGGAAAATCCAAGATGAATTTTGGCAAAGTGGAGGAGGTTTATGTTCCTAAGATTTAAACCTAAAATAACCTATCTCAATTTATGCACAGGTACTATTACAGAATGAGAAATACATGCACATATTCAAAGCCTATTTTTTGGATTGTGCAATGTTCTGTTTTACACATATGAGCCTATTGTGAACAGCTGGAATTGAATTTATGGAAACTGAGAGAGGTTTATCTTGGTAACATATTTATACACACAAACCGCTTTCACTTTTGACATATATATTGTTAATTGAGATATACAAAGTTACAATTTGACCCTAAGTTTGCAGAATTTCTGGAACAAAATACACAAAGGAAGGAGACGGTTAGTGACTTGGATTCCTCATCATCAACTAAGAGTTGATATCAATTTAGAATTTCTCTTATTTTTCACCACCTATCCATAAAAAATAGTGCCAAATATATTCATTAGTTTTCAGTGTCCTTTTATTGAGTTCTATTTATGTAAAATAGTATGAGATATTTGTAAACGAATCTTGATATTTTTTCAAGATATTTTAGTTTAGAATTTGTGTAAATACTTCACTCTTTGAAGTATTATTGTGGAATAAATTGTTGAAGATTTATGTAGTCATTTATGTTGGACTTGAAGGCTTTTGTGTTGCAAATTTCGAGTAGCAGACTCGATCAGATCAACTAGCATCATATTTCAGGATTCATGTGATGAGCCATTGAAGTGAAGTACTTCCTACTTGTCATTCTTTATCTTCTTTGTTTCATGCATCCATTATGTGTGCTAAATTTGAATGAATAAATAGGAGTATTACTTCAAGATTTGTTAAAAGAACCCTTTCTTTACTGTTTATCATTTCTATGTTTTCTGTTGATTTCCAGAGTAGGGAACCCTTAATTTCTCCCTCTTTTGTTTGACCTCTGCCTACTTCTTCCCTTTTCCGGATCAAAGAACCCTTCATTTCTCTTTATCCCAATCAAACCACTTCACCAAACAGCCTTCCAAGATCTTCAAAGGCTTATCTATCTTGCCCTGAAAACATTTAACTTTTTGACCTTGATCCTAGTTCTATCTTCTTGACTTTTGACTCCTTAGCCCAATGGACAATCAGGTTTCCGACTATCCATCTCATTAAGTGATTTTTCCCACCAAACTAAATCTAGTCAAAACCAAATTTCACAATCATAACTAGCCTAATATATTATAATTAGAAAAAAGTTAAATCTTATAGAGATATCCCTCTCTGAACCCTAGGAAGGCTAGATCCTAGAGTTTGAAAGTAGGTTTGTGGTTACCTCGGACTATTTCTTTCTTTAACCTTGAGAAATTACTAAGTGATAACACCATACACATCTATCTACAAGTTGCACATTAAATGAACATATCTAACATGACCTAACAATATACACATCATGATGATCACCAACATGTAAATTAAGTACAACTGCAACGTGAACATAAAATACATGGACAATATTTATAAAATAACTATATAATGTCAAAAAGATACAACTGTAACATAAATGTCAAATATTAGATGGTGGTAAATCATCAATAATAGTATTAGTCGAGGTTTGTGCAGCCAATGGTGTAGCCTTGACAAGCTCAAATACATGTCGATCATCACGTGCCTACTGATCTAGTGGTGCCTCATGTTGATCAGGCTCAATTGTTGGCTGCTCATCATGATGAATCGACATGGTCGATGGTCCATCTTGCTCATGATCACGAGTACTATTGGATGTTGCAAGCTGCTGACTCGATGTGGTCGATGGTCCAGCCTACTCTCCATCGTGACCGTTGGTCCACGCTGCAGGCTGCTCATCTGTGGTGAGAGGTGAACGATGATCACTCCCCTGGTCATGATCATCAGATGATGCATTGTTTCTTGCAGACTATCAACGTACTGGGTCTCGACCATGCCTACGTCAAAGGGTCCTCCTCAACCACGTAATTAAGCTCGTAGCTCCTACGACATGCCGCATCAAGGTGAACATGTCATGCGACATGCCTCTCCACATATGTCCCAGCCTAAAATCAACATGTATATCTCTCATAGTGGCAGGCCTGACTCCCACCTCCATAAATAGTGCATAGAGTTAGTCACCCAACTACATCCTCAATCTACTATCAGGCTTATGCCTAGAAAAATGTGGTACCGACGCACCATGAGGACCAATTCTGTCTGCACTGGCTTGATCCTCGACATCTGCCATATCGTTACTGTCATCAGGATCTACACCTGGATCATTTGGTGGCGCTGGCATCTCATCGCCATCAAATGACCCAATGTCTACAAAATATTTATAAGTACAACAATAATTAGACAATTTCATTAAACAGTTTAATAAAAACAAGTTAAAGAACACATTAGAATAAATTTAAATAAAAAAATAATATTACCTCTATCATCCAGTAGCTCATCATCTGTGAAGAGGATGTTGGCACACCCTCGCCAATCCAAACCAGCATACAGACAGGGTATCATAACGAAGGGATTCTCATCAACACTGGCTAGCAACTCTAGTGCATCATGTGATATCCTTGTGGAAAACTCAGACTCACCCTCTTGGGCATCATCTGTCCCCACATCTGTATCCGTACATGTAGCATTGGCCTACGAGGCTTCCAAGGAAAAGTAGGCCTTGTCTCTGGAAACCTCTCAAAATATAAACAAAATAACTCTGAAGAAAAAGGGAATTTCACCCTCCCTTGTGCATGAGCGCGACATTTATCTAAAGTTGTACAGAGCTGCCACAAAAAATGGCAGACCGCCTCACAAGTCGTGGCTCCCATACTAAAGAATCAACCTAAAATAGAATCGGGCAACTAATGCGTTGCCCGTTTCTAGTGTTGTGTGAAATGGTGGAAATCATTAGTGAGAGGCACCTCACCTCCTCTCTACCAAATGAAGCAATAGGAAACTGACCTCTAGAGACCTGAAATTATGAAGGAGACAGTATATCCACATTAATGTATGTCTGGGAGTACACCAACTGACTCCCTATGCATAGCCAACTGGGACCTTTGGGAACAAGGGAAAATCCACCCCTCTCCTCGATAGGCCAGTAATTAAATAGATGTCCTCCTCAGTGGGCACGTACCACTAGTTAGGACCAACCCGGAAAGCATGTAGGTGGGAATTCCACCTTCAAATAAGATGTTGCAAAAACACACCATGGCCCTTTAGGTATGTACCCTCCTCATAGAACTTGAGGAGGCCTACTTGCCTTAGGAGCCCCTGGGTAATTGCTGTAATAGGATGAGGTTACGCATCTCTCTCCCTCTCTCGCACCTCCCACAAGCGAACCATGTTATACTGGTCTGCCTATTTTTATTGTTGTTCCCTCTCTTCTCTCCTTTCACATCATTGAATGAATGAAATATTAAGTACAATTTTTTTATTAAATGAGACATGTATTTAGGAAAATACATATATAATTTTTTTTGAAAAAAAAAAAAAAATTCAGTGCTCCACAAAAGACAGGCATGCACCGATAACGGTGCGTCTTTTTTTTGTCGCGCAACGGAGGCGGTGCACTAGAAAATTTCCAAAGCACCAGAGGCGGTGCACCTGCAAATTTTCAGTGCACCACCCTCCTGGTATTGTTACAAGGTCAACGGTGCGGTGGTATAACAGACCGCACCGTTGACTATGTACCAGTGTCAGGAGGGTGTTGCGCTGACCAAACTACACGCCCCGAGGTGTATAGTTTAGAAAGTGCACCACCCTCCTAACATCACTACATGGTCAACGGGGTGGTCGTTTACACAGCCAGACCGTTGACCATGTCAAAATTCTAGAATGCGGTGCACTGACAAAATTACCTACCTCGGGTGGATATTTCCTTCAACGCACTGCATTCCCGCAATTTGACATCGTCAACGGTGCGGCCAGGTAACCGACCCCATTGTATTTTTTTTTTATTTTAAAAAATCACAGTTCGGCGTTTCGGTACTGCCCTGAAACAGGTGGGGATACCGTTAGCACCAGTTGTAGTGCGGCCTGTAAATTTACAGGCAGCACCGCCAACTGGTGCGAGCCGAACGGCTCGAGCGCACTGCACAAGATTTTTTTTTATATAAATAGGCTGAATTTTAAGATATTTTACAAAAATAATGTGCTAAAAGGTTTAATTATGGGAAAAAAAGGAAAATACCTGTACATTTGGCTGTCGAGGAGGCATGTTGGCTGTAGAACTTTCAAAACTAAATTTTCCCACCATTTCGCAAACTTAAAAATGGAGATGGTGGGCAATAGACAACAGCAGTGCGTGCAACGGGAACATCGATGGCAGGGCACCTCGCACAAGGTAAAGTTGCAACGATGCTTGAGAGCTTTGGAGCACTGAAAAGTGAAAAATGTGGATTTTTGGTCATATTTTTTTTTTTTTATTTAACCCTGTTCCAGTGCGTGGGGTTTTATAGGCGCACCGATGTAGTTTCTTAAAACCGCACCGGCCTGTTTTAGTTTTGGCGCGGGGTTTAGGATGCACCGGTGTAGAATATTTGTAAGGCACTAGTGTGCTACAGTAATAAGATGCACCGGGCAGGTTTGTGCTGAGTGCATGATGTCCCAGTGTGCCAATGTTTTGTGTGCACCGGTGATTTCTCTAATTGAACGCACCAGTGCGGTTTAGGATGATAAACGCACTAGAGGAAAAACATCTGCAAAAACCTCCACCCACCAATCTCCTCTAGTAACTTCCATTACAAATGGATGTTTGGGGTGTTTTTATAAGGGGTTCCTCAAAAACACATGCTAGAGGGTCTTTTCCTTGTAGTGTAATGAGTTCAATTGTGGTTTACTTATCAATCCTCCTACCTCCAACCCTTTCACGTGCCTATCATAAGCAATTCATTCCATGATCTAGGTAGATATAGAATATGTGATTTCACGACTGATTTTTCCTTGTCATTGATGATTTTCATTGGTAGGAGTACTTTATTAGCATGAAAAGTAGATTCTCAATGAATATAGAAAGGGGAAGACAAAAATAAACACTTTCATAGAAGAAGCACAAAAGAAAACTATCATGAAGATATGAAGCAGATCTTGGACCATGATAGATAGAAGACATTACATGATGACTTATAATATTCCAACAATTATCCAAATCCCTTTTGAGGGTGAAGATAAGAAACAAAGTGGATCTTTAATTAACATGAATTGTTGATCATATCTTTCATGAAGATTAAAGATAAAGAAAAAAATAGAGAATATTGGCATTGCCACCTCATCATGAGTTCCATTTCATCATTGTCAAGTTGTAACTTATACAAGTGTCATCTCTTTGTCAAATATTTCCGTTTGTCTTGCCACATCATCATGTGCAATGTAATCATGTATTATCGAAATAAAAATGACAAAATGTAATGCGTGGAGATTCAAGAGTCACATGTCGAATAAGAAAAGTTACATATCCATATATGGACAAAAAAAAGTCATTTAGAGAAGTCCAGAAGACATTTAGAAGTTAAAGAGTTGTTTGCAAGTACAAAGGACATATTAGACTTCCAAGAGTCATGAGGGTACTCTAAGAGTAATGAGAATATGAAAGGTCATTACATTATTATAAATACACCCTCGTGACTCAAGCAAAAGTATTTTTGAAGGCTTAAGCTTTGGAGAGCTAGTCCTAACTTCTCTAGCTTGACATAGGAGAGAAAAATATTCTTTGGAGCAAGAAGTGACCCAATGTTCCACTACTAGAAATAGTGTCTCACCATTATAAATGTGTACTTGGATCTTTCACCTAATATTGAAGATCACTGAGCCAACATACTTTCATGTGTATATCATAGATGTTTTGATACTATTCTTTGGATTTTTGCAGTATATGGTATATTCATATTTACCAAGGGATATGAACTACTTCATTGGATTTGGTACTTATCTTCTTAAATGTGTGTTGTATTTGTTCCCATGACTCATTATTATCTTTTGAACTAATTTGTTGGTTATTCAATGAATCTTTCCTTGCTCTCGGGTGCCTCTTTTAGGATAGTATTATTACTTCCTTCTAGAGACTTACTCTTGTATCCCTCTCATGAAGGTCTCCTTTTACACATTGAAATTGGTGCTACACATGTTGTTGGATTGTATTAATCATTGTTAAATGACTAAGACGGTACACATAAATTATCAATCCTGGGACGTCTTTTATTTCAATGACAGTTGCACTGTCTATGCCGATACATCAAACCAGAAGCAAATCAAAGTAAAGAGTAATAGTTTCTGAATCAAATGCTGAAAGAAATCACTCATGCAGAAATAAAAAAAATATACAGGAATTTAACCAAGCCTCAATTAATTGTACCTAGCTCGCCACACACAAATACACTAGCTGGTATCTCTAATCACATATGTGTAACATCATAATAATATCGAAATTGAAGCACATCTACTCACAGCCAGAACAGCGACAACATTACTTCCACCAATACGTAAAGTAAAGAAGAAATATATACAACTACCTTAACCACTGCAGTGCCTTCTAAAGAGGAGGGCCCTTCCTCCCTAACAGGGCACAGGAAGAGATATAAATTTAAACGAAAACTAAACCAGACAATGCATGTAACAATAACAATGTGATATTGTTGTGTTAATGTGACTAGAATTATGGAGCCAAAAGTAATATTGTTCTCTGCTAACCTTTTGACCTCAAGGTTTGAGAGTTATATAGTGGTTACATTTTCAGAAAGAAAAAAAAGGAACGGATCAGTCATGGGAATCTTACGATTCTCATGCTGATGAAAATAAGATTCATATAGTTACAACCAGTTCTTAATAAAAATTCTAACTAGAAGAATATAGATTATAATCAAAACTTCCTAAAATTCGTCATCCTAAAATAAAATATGTAATGACTTCTACAGCTGTCATGGAAAATGACTGTTGTATCGTAACAACAATAGAGGATAGGTTGACATCCAGAAATTGAAGATATCCAATCAACAGTACAGTTGTAATAGCAGTTTATCTAGCGGGTCTGTAACAGCACCGTGATGTAACAACGTCATGGTGTAACAACTCACTATAACAACACACTTTCAACTTCTTCTTTACGCCTCATGCTCTATATATTTTGTGCTAAAAATAACATGAGGAAGGACAACAAAAGACCAGAGAAATTCTCCCAACATTTATCCCAGTTAGTCATAAAAAAAGACACGATACATCATAATAATTGATGAAACATAAAGATAATGAAGATAAGGTAAAAAAACAATGTTTAAGATAAAAAAGCAGGAAAAGAGGAAAATACAGTCCCAATGGTTGTAGTCACAAGGTAACAATGGGGCAAACAAATGTAGGAAAAAAGTACAAAACTGGCACCCAAGATCCCCCCCAACCTGAAGCACTTGCATGTCCTCATGCAAAATCTCATCTCCCATGAGAATATCTTCGGTGCAAGTCAATGAGGTCAGAAGAGTCCGTTGTGTCTTCATCTGCAGACCTGTACCCTTGAGTAGCCATCAACTATCATATCCAAGACTCTGCTTCATACTTTCTCAATTCATAATGAATCTGGTAATTCTATATTGGTAGCCAAATCAAAGGGAATTTGAATCTTAGCCGAAGCTAGGAAGCGCAAGGGTATTTATTATCTATGCATATGCTGTTCCATGTGTAACAGCTACCAGAAATTTCTGAAATGAAAACACGTCCCATTCTAGAAGCTCAATACTACTGGCTTTTGTATGCTTCAGAGACCCAGTCAGGGCTCGACTCTTCATTAATGAAAAATGATTAAGGAAGAAGTTCACAATCCTCCTTCTGTAAATCGTAGCAGGTTCCCTTATCCTAGGAGTGCTCAGAATCCTTCTATATCCCCGCCTTAATTCAGCGGCCCATCCTGGTTCTACCTAGATCCATAATGTTGTCTTTTCTTCATTGGTATCCATAGATTTTGTGGACAGATGCCACTCAATCTGATTCCTCATAAAGACACAAAGGCTTGTAACTGAAAATCCCCCATGTAGGAGAATATATTCACTACCATTTGCATACTTACGTGCTCGAAAATGATATTGTGCAATAATAACTCAGAAAACAGGTTTTGTTCATCAAAATCAAAAGCACGAAAGACATCTAAAAATGTGTGACTGGAAGAACCCATATATGGCATGTTAGCCATGACGAATTTTAACTGAAACAGGTAATAGCATTCCCATAGGAAGATGGGGTATGATGGGGAAGTTTGCCTGCACCCCAAAAAATTGAGGGCAAGATCATGGAGGTTTTGCATATCCACAGTTAGATCCTAAACCTATTGTTGTAATAACAACAATTGTTCCTCCTACTTCTTTATGGCTTCCTTCTGCTTACACTCTTCCCAACATTTCTTCAGTTCCTCCTTCATCCATTGTTCTTGTAAAGAAATTATCTTCTTATGATGTTATTTCAGTGAGACCACCCCCTCCCAGAGGGAGATTACCTCCTATTTCCATTTATGTAATTCAAAAATCAACAAAATTTTCTCGGAACTCCATCCTGTGGCGGGACTTGACGTTCCTCTGAATTCAACATCAAAATCAATAGTGGGTGTAACAGCCTTTGTTGGATGGGTCTGCTACACCTCTACTTCTGGTTCTTATGTAGAAACATCTTCATTAGTAGGTTCTTATGTATCAGCCCCTTCATTTTTGCCTAGGCTAGCCTCTGTGCCCACTACTAGTTCTTCTATAATAGAAATGGCCACCACAGGTTATTATGTATCGTCCTCTAGGTCAATTACTATAGGCGGCTCCGATTTAACTATTGTTTCTTATGTAACAGCATTATCCTTAGCAAGTTCTTGTGGGACAGCCTCCCAAAGTTTTGTTTCTGTTTATATTATTCTAGTGTTTTCCCCATAGACCTTATACCCTGTTGTTGTTAATCCTTGAGAACATATTGTGCATACAGATACTAAAATTTCCTTCCCCTCAGCTAATCTTTGTCTCAATTGTTCATTTTCCTTTCTTAAATTTTCAAGATATAAAATCAGAACATGAGTTTCGTCCTTACCTAAAGAGGAGGGTTCTTTTCCTTCTTCTTCTAATCCTTCTGCTTCTTTTTGCTTCTCTACTATGAGAAATGGTTCTATTGGTAAGCTAACTCTCACCCTTTGTTTTGGTCATCTATCTCCAATTGGCTGGTTAGTGGGTTATTTTCCAATTCTAATCCTGACAGACTGGGTCTGGGCTTCAGCTTTTGTATGACTTCCTTCCAAAGTTTCATCCCATTTTCTCTAGCTCCTCCTACGCCTTTTCCGTTTAAATTATTCCCAGCTTCTTCCATGCTGGCTTAGGGCATCCAACATGATAAATTTAATAATTCCATGATTGGTCACACATTCTTCAGGATGTGCTGCTATCTTCACCGCACCGTCATATGCTTAATGTTTCCCAATAGGAAAAATGGTAGGTTGACCTTCTGCTGATGCCGAAGATGATTTAGTAGAGGGAACTGGTAATTGAAGATGATTTTGGATCTTCCCTTGCAATTAATGTACTTGATTAGGCCCAGGGTGACATCTGCCTATGGCTGGGGGAGTGATAATCTGTCAACTCCTCTCCCCTTATTTTCCAACTTTTCCTCTCCTTCAAGAAAATCTTCCTTCAAATAAGGATCAGTAATTTTCCTGTTGAACCATCTCCATCCTTATGCTGGCAATGTGGTCACTCGAGAAATTACTTCTTCTGTCACTTCAATTTGTAGGCCCCTGACTTGGGTTTGGTGGTTATTCAAATTCTGAGTGAATTTGATGGCAATAGACTCATCTGAGCCTTCCAATTTATGAAAATATTGAATCCATCCGGTGCCCCTAAATACCTGGTAATTTTCCAGATAATTCTGCAAGGTGTCTATGGAGTATGTCTCGTCTCTTACTGCTACTCCTCCAATATTGCTATTATTCTGAATCACTCCTTAAGCTCAACCAACTGTAATATAGCTGAACTCCTTGTTTCCTCTCGACACCCTGCTCTGCTTATCCCGGATGAAGAGTTTCAGACGAGAATACAAGACTTCAGCTAAGGAAGGTGATGGGAGGTGACAGGATTTGCGAATTACGAAATTGTACTTTGCACATTCCTACATATAGGTTTAATTATGGAAGGTAACGAGATTTAAGTACAAAAGGATTTTCCAACCGGATTTGGTCATAATTGGCTATCGTGATATTTAATTTTATACATGCGGGGTTAATAACGGTTTCATAAATATGGATTTCTTGCAATGATTACCATATTTATCCCCTCTTTCTTGAATGGTGACAGCTGCCCACAGTCGTCACGAGAATATCATCACTTGCCATTAATCACCAAACTATTAAATGATGACATTACATTTTTGAATGATGTACCTGAAACAATGTGGAGGAGGAATTTGAATTGACAGCATAATTGCTTCTAGTTATCCTGGCGGTCACACTTGATTGTTGTAATTATTGTTGCATGCGACAATATAAGAAACATTGTTCATGGCTGTCATCTTTTACATGTGTAACAGCCAAGACAACCTTTGTGTTATTCTTCAAAAAACATAATGATTAGGAAATATATACAGAAAGAAAACAAATAAGTGACATCATCTTTATAAAATATTTCTGGAAGGGAGGACGATGTTTTGGAAAAGGGAAAAAAACTGGGTGTAACAGCTGTTAGCACCCAATCTGAATCTCAGGCTGAAAAGGGAAAATCAGGGTAACAACTAAACCAAGCTCAGCCTTGTAACTAGCCCTACAAGGATAGGAGAGGGCTCTCTCCGTAGAATAGATATTCAATAAAATGGTAGTGAACTGATTTTAGGCTAGGTATATAAATGCGAAAAAGAGTTTTGATGAATAACTGAAATTTCAGGGATGTATGGAACAAAAGGACAGTATGAACTGAGGAATTAAATCAGGATACAGGGTACTTCATGGGAAAAGATAGGCAGGAGATTTAGCAATCTAGGTTGAGATAAGATGGAGTGGAAGGACTGTTGAGAAGCTGAAAAGGGCATAATAAATGGATCCTTTTCAAACAGAAGAAAATACACAGAGTATGAATGATTCCCCAAGGCAGAGCATATAAAATGGATTCTACCTTTCTAACTTGAAAACATTCAATTGGAAATGTCTATGAATGAATGTTGCAACATAACAATGTACATATGAAACACAAAGAAAAGACATATGCTAAAACTCATACCACATGAATCCCACAAATCAGAGCTGCATCACTTTATTAATTCCTTGCCAAACTGCACAACGGAGCACAGAGCTCACTACCACACTATTCCCCTACTTCTGAGTTTTCAGACCTCAGACTTTCAGCCCTTTTACAAATAATTAGAATTTCCAATAAATAGACAGATTTGCAGGAATACAAATCGATGGGAAGGGGAGAAATCACAACTGAAGATAGAAGGCCAAAAGCCAACAATCTCTTCGTAAAAGAAGAGTTGTGTTACATTCGGTCAGTGGGAAGGCGAAACGTTGTAATGCAGATCTTTTGAATTGTAACTGAAGATGTGACTGTCACAAATTTGGGTCTCGCCTCTGGCTGTCGCTCTGCTTTCCATTTTTTCTTTTGAATAACTGACTTTTAATAAGATGTCATTGCAGTAAACTGGAATAAACTGAAATAATGCCTTACGTGAAGGGAAATAGTGAATAGGAAGGAAGGGAGAGGAGGCGGGACCAGCATCTTAATCGCAATCGGGATCGGGGAGCGGGAAAATATATACGAAATAAAACTTTCGATGCGGTTGGATTAAACCATGGGAAGTCCTTTAATAAACGTAATAAAATGAAATTTGGGACTTATAAAGGGGAAAGGGCCTTTATATTATAATGGGGAGTGGGTGCCGTATGGTGGGCCCGGGGATAAAATCACAATCGCAATATTGGAATTTGTGATGGGAATTTTGCGACGGGGATTTTGCGATGATCGCACATCGCAAATGGGAATTTTGCGATGGGAAATTTTTGAATCTCTAAACTTGCGATCTTGCGATTTTGCGCTAAAGTTTATAATATGTAACGTAAAATTTATTATAAAGTTGAAGGGGATGGAAGAAGGGGAAGTGGCTAAAGGGGCGGGAACTTTGTAATATAGAAATTTTATTTTAAAGTTCTACGGGTCATGGAGGGGAAGTGGTTTGGGATCGGAGTTAATATGATAATGCGATTTATAATCGAAAAAGGGGGGGAAAGCGGTTTTTTAAAGGGATTTGAACATAAAGTTAAAGGGGAAACATGGGAAATAGGTGGGGCTTAGGGAATAGAGGGCTTTTACTTCACTTAAGCACAAAATTCAATCCAGAAGCCAGTTTTGAGAGTGTAGTATACCGTTGGAAAGCTCTTTCCGGGCTCTTTCTGATGGATCTGCTTTGAAGATGATTTGGCGCTGAACATACTGCGGAAAAATTATCTGAAGGCAGAGACATCACTTTGTGGAGATAACAGCTTCTGAATTGTGGCTGAAAGGCAAAGTATCATGTCTTCACCTCAAAACATGGTTTTGAGGTCAAGCTTGCATCAAACCAAACAAATGATATCTTTGATCTTCTTGGTGCTATGACTTTGTATTTATTGACTTCCTCATGACTTCGCTGATCTTTATTTGACACTTGACTCATTAATTTGACCATGGCGAGACCTTAGAGACTAATGAGACCCATCCTATGACCTACTAATATGATTTTGAGAATGAAAGTGACAAATGACTGAAGATCATAGGAAGGAAAATCAGCAAGTACCTCATGAGGGAAACTGGTAACAAATTACTACCATCAATGAATCCATGACCTAACGGAATGGTGAAATTGATTATTATGGGACTCCTAATATGCAAATGCAAAAGAGAAATTTTGATCACTGATGGCAGTATGACTAGAGTGACACTAACATTGGCTCCAATGGGGATGGTAGCTCCTTGGAGGTGCCAAGAACACCGTAGACCAAGTAGCCTTATCCATTGGGCATGGAGTCAAAAATACTGAAAAACTGACAAAATGCATACTGACACTGACTCAAGACTAAGACTGAAAAACTAAAATAAACCAAACCATACACATATCATTCAAGTTTTATAGCCTTCACTTCGGGCCCCAAACTTCAATGACTGTGTACTCTGAACTCTGATAAACATAACATGGTATATACAATGATGATGACATATATCCTGATCCTTTGTTTTCAACAATGGTAGTGCTTCAAAAGCCTACCATTTACTGCTCCTCTAGGACAATTTTGGCCATCCATTTCTGAAAGCAAGAAGGCATTCTGTCCTCTGTAAGCTGAGATCCTGTATGGTCCTTTCCACAGATTGTCGAACTTACCATGCTTCCCTTTGTCTTCATTTCTAGCATCCCATTTCAACACTATATCATCCAGCTGAAACTTTTCTGCCTTTGTCTTCCTGTCATAGATCTTTTTAATTTTCTCTTGCAACTGAATAACGTTCTGTGACACTTCCTCTCTTGTTTGCTGAAGGTGGATCATTTGATTGATTCTTCGCTGATTGTCATTGTCCTAGCTGCCAACTTCTTGCAATAATTTCATAACTGGGACTGTAAGGGATGTAGGAAAGACAGCGTCAGTACCATAAACCAGCTCAAATGGTGACATACCTATTGATCTTTTACTGCTAACTCTGTCTGCCCACAGCGCGTTGATGAGCTTTCGGTGCCAATTTCTTTTGTTTGCCTCCAGCATTTTTTTAATTATATTCACCAATGATTTGTTAGATGACTCAGCCAGGCTGTTTCCTTATGGATAATAAGCTGTCGAATGGCCCAGCGCGATGTTGTATTTGTCACAAAAGTCGATCATTTTCTTGGATCTGAACGTTGCTGCATTGTCTGTTACGATTTTACAGGGGCAGCCAAATCGAGATAGAATATTCGATTCCAAGAATTGAATGATTACCGCGTTTGTTGCTTGCCTGGCTGGGACGGCCTCGATCCATTTAGTAAAGTAATCTATCCCTGTCAAGATCCATCGGTGCTGTGCTGAGGACGCGGGATGAATCTCCCCTATAAAATCGAGCCCCCACTGCTGGAAGGGTGCGTTCACTGAAACTGGTTTCAAAGGAAGTGGAAGCAATTTCTTCTTCCCTTGGAAGATTTGGCATTCATGACATTTCATCACGGTCTTATATAAATCCAAGAATAATGTGGGCCAATAATATCCTGCTCTCAATATCTTGTTAGCTGTAGTCTTCCAAAACAAGTGACCGCCACAGTCGCCTTTATGAAACTCGTGCATTACCTTCTGTGCTTCTTCCTCAATCAAACAATTGAGCAGAATGCCTCCCGGATCTTTCCAATACAGAGCACTGGCTAAAATGCGGTATTTTGCAGATCTTAGCTTCAGAGATCTACCTTTACTCTTGGACATGCCCGTGGGAGGTGACAAATGCTGAAGGACATAGACGATGTCTAAATACCACGAGGACTGCTGAAAAATATCTGAAATAGGAACCAGCAAACCTTCCTCTTCATCTTCTGCCACTGCTATTATGAGGTTTATATCTAAAGCACGCAGATTTGATTGGGCCATCAGTTTCGCCAAGCCTTGGCCTTTGATCAGCTTCGTGGGTTTGATCTCCAGATCATACTCCAACATGGATGCTATCCACTTACCTCTCCGACCTTCTGGATCAGTTTGCATCAACACATCCTTCACTGCTCCGTTAGGGACATATGCTATAGTACGTGAATGGAGAATATAGACCCTGAAATCCTTCAATGCCTTGATAAGAGCCAATGCCTGTTTCTCGATAATATTATATCTCAACGCCGCATCTCTAATAGTTCTACTGAAAAAGGCAATTGGATTTTCGATCTCGTCTCTCTTTTGCATTAAAACAACAGCTAAAGTATCTTCCGATGCAAACGAAAATATGATGAAGTCTTGAGTGTAGTCAGGAATGATCAAAACTGGGGAATTGGACAAAGCAAACTTTACCAGATTGAATGATTTGATAGCCTCCTCGCTCCATTTAACAGTGCTGTCCTTCTTCAACATGTTAGTCATTTCCCTCAAATGTTCCGCCAGATTGGGTATAAATCGACGTAAAAAGTTCATTTTACCATTAAAGGCCTGAATCTCCTTCTTGTTTCGTGGCAGGTCTATGAGCTGAGTTGCTTCTACTCTAGCTGGATCGATGCAGATACCATCTTTGGAGATGATATGCCCCAGTAGCTTGCCTTAATCCATGGCGAAGAGACACTTCTTGGGATTGAGGGAAATTCCAAATTTTCTACATCGCTGAAACACAACTCTCAAATGGTGTAGATGTTCATCATCTGATCCTGAAAACACTGTCAAATCATCCAGATAAATAACCAAAAAAACATCTTTTTCATTTGCAAAGGCGATGTCCATTGCACGTTGGAAAGTAGCTCCCGCATTCTTCAGTCCGAAAGGCATTTTGGCATACTGGAAGGTTCCCCAGGGTGTTGTGAAAGCAGTTTTATCTTGGTCTTTCTCATGCACCGAGATTTGGTTGTAGCCTGAGTAGCCATCAAGTAGTGACATCCTGGATGCTCCAACTACTCTCTGCAGAATATGGTCCATTTTCGGAAGTGGATAATTATCCTTTAAGGAGGCCTTATTCAAGTTCCAAAAATCTATACACAACCTTATTTCTCCAGTCTTCTTGCGCACTGGGACCAAATTCGAAATCCAATAAGAAAATCTAATAGGAACTATGATTCCTACTTTGTACAACCTATTTACCTCCTTTTCAATTGATGGCAGCAGCTTTGGATTGATTCTTCTCAGCTTCTGTCTGAATGGCTTTTGATCTAGCTTGATAGGAATAGTATGTTGGATTATGTTTTTATCATACACTTTCAAGTCTGAATAATCCCATGCAAATACATCAGAAAATTCGGAAAGCAACTTCACATACTTCTCCTTCACTTCAGGGGACAATGTCTTTGACAATTTGACAAACTTGGGCTGATCAACTGTTCCAATATTCACTTCTTCAACTCCTTTCTCTGTGGGCACCAAGCTTGGCTTCTTTGCAACATCGTCCTGATCAAACAGCTCCTCTAGAGGTATGAGACCTCTAGGAATTACGTTATCTTTCAGCTGCAACATGTCCATCTGGTTTGTTTCCAATTCTTGATCATCCACCACATACTCACCTTCTATGAGAGTGTCCTTGAATTTTCCATCACCCTGCAAAAATGCATTTATCTCATTATCATCCCAAAATACTTGCCAATACCTTAAATTATCCGGAACAGCAGGCCTGTGTTTGACATGGATTTCGAATTTGTTGCTGGAGTTCATCGGAATTTTTAGGTTACTTGCAGTAGTTGCAAGAGAATTAGCAATAAGATTCTGCATCCTGGGCACTGCTGTCAAAGTGTACTCTGGGAATGTCTTCAAAATGTCCAAAACTGCATTTCTATATGCCCTCAGTCTTGGATGTTTAGCTTGGTATTCTCCTTTCAACTGCTTGATTATTAACTCAGAGTCACCATACACAGAAATCCTTCTTGCCTTCAACTTCTTCAATATTTTGAGGCCTGCAATCAGAGCTTCATACTCTGCTTCATTGTTGGAGCAGTCAAAAGCCAACTTATAAGCACATACTCTGACATTACTCGGCACCTTCTCAGGTTGAAAAACAGGGCTCCTAATCCATATTCCAATGCCAGCTCCATCCTTACCAACAACTCCATCAAAATCCATACTCCACAGGCCTTTTTCTTCTTCTTGAAGGTGCTGGAAATTTGTTTCTTTCTCTTCTTTGCCTTGGCTGATTTTTGGCTGTTCATTATCCATTTGCTGCTGGCAGGCAGGAGGCTCAGAAGTACTTGCTGCTTTGTCCTTTTCCTGTTTGAGGATTTCTCTGAAATTTTCTGAAATCTCAAGTATCTCCTCCACTTGTACCAGCTGAACATCCTCATCATTTAAACCACCATCTGAATATAAGACAAAAGACTCTAAATCTGTGTGGACTGCATTGATGGGATGATTTACTGGCTTGTCTTTGCTAGTGATCATGTATTTCATTTTCTTTTCCCTATACAACTTTCTCAACTGGCCAAATACAAGGATTGTGGCATAGAAGAAATCAAGTTGTATGGTCCCCTTAAGTTTTGCACCCCAAGACCTGGATAGGAGCATTCCAAACCGTGGTGGGACATCAGCAACAACTACATCCATCAAGACATTTTTGGCTGGGATTTGATCTAAAGACACTACTAAATCTTTGATGAGACCAATGCAGTGGACCCTACTTGAATCAAAAGAATACAAATCATGGTACTTTCTAGTAACATCAAGGCCTAACTTCTCCATGACGGCTTTGGGCATTAAATTATGGGAGGCCCCAGAGTCCAACATGGCGTTATGCAAGACAAACTCATGCAACCTAAGACTTAGGTAAAAGGGAGGCACTTCATTTTCTTCAGACTCTTGTGTGGCTGGACCAAAGATTAGTTCAGGGTAGTCATCTTCCACATTAACCATATCAGAAAGAGGGTCTATTTGCAAGACTTTAGATACCTGACTCTTATATACACTATTCTTTACCAACTCGGTCAAAGGCACGGACACTTTTAACTTGGAAATTTCACTTTCTAAATTAAAGGAGGGAGCCTTTTCTACCTCTTTAGCAGGAGGGTCTTTCTTCTCTGTTTGCTCTTTCGATGTGTTCTGCTAACTTTTCTCTTTTGCAATGTTCTCAACTGTATTAGTAACTGCGGGTGCTTTGCTGGATGAAGGATTGGCCGGCTCTTTTCCTTTCTTCTGTGCTTCGTCCTTCATTTGGATTTCCTTTATTTTTTGAATGGGGCTGATTGTGACGTTCCTGTTCCTCAGAGAGTACTGCCTTTGCTGGGATGATAAAGCGTTAATATATCCTCTCTGGTAGTCATTAGATTCTTCTTCTAACACCACGTCATTGGCCAAAATGAAGTTTTCATCCCCTTGAATGTCTGGAGTCGCCATTGTGTATTCTTCGTCTTCTGTGAGGAAAATGGGAGCGCCATCAGCTGTGAAAAAATGATTGGTTTCGAACAGAGGACCATCGTCATCTAAGTCAGTCCCTTGCACGTAGTTCTGCTGTAGCGGTGTTTTAATCTGCTGCTGTGGTGCTGCTTGGTCCTGCGCCCTTTGTTCTCTCTGTCTAATTCTGAATTGCGGCTGTTGTTGTCCTCTAAAATTCGGATTTCTTAATTGGGTTTCAGGTCTGTTCGAAATCGTTAATCGATCAACCATCTTTTCCATTGTACGAATTAGTGTGTCCATTTTTCTGTCTGAAGGGGAGGCCTCCTCTTTCACCACGACTTTCTTTTCAGTTCTGGCCCGAGCTCTTCTAGCCAGCAAATTAGCTTCAACGCTTACTGCTATCTTTTGCATCTCTTCAAGTGACGGTGGATCTCTTTCACGCAGCTGATATGCCATATCGGCATCAAAACCATCCGGAAACTTCAGCATAGCTGAATCCACGGGTGGTTTGAGGTTGGCCGGAATATCATTGTATGCAGCATTGAATCTTAAACAATAGTCTTGCACCATTTCACCCACATTTCTTTTCATATTCTCGTATTCAGACAGAATTTGGTGTGGGTTCCTTTTCACCTCCTATCACTCTAGGAACTGTGTGTGTAACTCTTGTAAAGTGTGAATAGAGCCTGCTGGTAAAGCTCTAAACCACTTTCTCACGTCACCTCCGAAGCTTTGAACAAACAACCTGGTAGCTACATTCTCTTCTTCCACTTCATGCAAGTCAAAAAAGTCATTCATCTTGTCAACATGCTGTTGGGCTGTAATACCCTGAGTGGCATCAAAGATAGCGATTTTACTCTGATAATCAGCAGGAATATCATTGAGAACCTGAGGTAAAACCAAGGGTGCATACCGGGCAGCCATAATTCTGGGAGGATTTACCACAACGTTTGTAGTGCTGGAATTTGAGGTAGGTGTTGATGGAGGAGATGAAAACTGGGAATTGATTGATGGGAATGCTGATGAATCAAGAGGATGGAATGCTGCGCCTGATGATTCTGAAGGCTCAGGAATATAAGTTGCAGTGACGGACTGAGGTGAATTCAAAATGTAATCATCAATGGAAGAATTTTCTCTCTGAACTTCGATATCTACAAGAAAATATGGATCTAAAACCGTGTCTTCAAGCGCAGTTTCAGACTTATTTCTAAACAAAGAAAGCTCAAAATTATCATCAAAAGAAATCTCTTCTACAAAAAACCACTCACTGGGCCAAGTATGGGACCTGAAAATAGGTGTAGGACTTAGCGATCCTTCTTGTCTTTTGACTATTCTTGGGATAAGATTCAGATTTTCAAACACAGGGGGAGGATTTGGATCAGGATTGGCCCTTGTATATCTTCTTGAAGCCAGTGTGGTCAAATTACTACTGTACAATATTTATATCAGCCTAGAAAACTCTGAAATATCATCATCGAGACTTTACAAGAAAAATATTACTGGGGTGATCAATTTTCTATGCAAAATTTCGTAATTGTTCTCCCCAGTATGGTCGCCAGAGATGTTAGCACCCAATCTGAACCTCAGGCTGAAAAGGGCAAATCAGGGTAACAACTAAACCAAGCTCAGCCTTGTAGCTAGCCCTACAAGGATAGGAGAGGGCTCTCTCCGTAGAATAGATATTCAATAAAATGGTAGTGAACTGATTTTAGGCTAGGTATATAAATGGGAAAAAGAGTTTTGATGAATAACTGAAATTTCAGGGATGTATGGAAAAAAAGGACAGTATGAACTGAGGAATTAAATCAGGATACAGGGTACTTCATGGGGCAAGATAGGCAGGAGATTTAGCAATCTAGGTTGAAATAAGATGGAGTGGAAGGACTGTTGAGAAAGCTGAAAAAGGGCATAATAAATGGATCCTTTCCAAACCGAAGAAAATACACAGAGTATGAATGATTCCCCAAGGCAGAGCATATAAAATGGATTCTACCTTTCTAACTTGAAAACATTCAACTGGAAATGTCTATGAATGAATGTTGCAACATAACAATGTACATATGAAACACAAAGAAAAGACATATGCTAAAGCTCATACCACATGAATCCCACAAATCAGAGCTGCATCACTTTATTAATTCCCTGCCAAACTGCACAACGGAGCACAGAGCTCACTCTCCACACTATTCCCCTACTTCTGAGTTTTCAGACCTCAGACTTTCAGCCTCTTTTAAAAATAATTAGAATTTACAATAAATAGATAGATTTGCAGGAATACAAATCGATGGGAAGGGGAGAAATTACAACTGAAGATAGAAGGCCAAAGGCCAACTGTCTCTTCGTAAAAGAAGAGCTGTGTTACATTCGGTCAATGGGAAGGCGAAACGTTGTAATGCAGATCTTTTGAATTGTAACTGAAGATGTGACTGTCACAAATTTGGGTCTCGGCCTCTGGTTGTCGCTTTGCTTTCCATTATTTCTTTTGAATAACTGACTTTTAATAAGATGCCGTTGTAGTAAACTAGAATAGACTAAAATAATGCCTTACATGAAGGGAAACAGTGAATAGGAAGGAAGGGAGAGGAGGCGGGACCAACATCTTAATCACAATTGGGATCGGGGAGCAGGAAAATATATGCGAAATAAAACTTTCGATGCGGTTGGATTAAACCATGGGAAGTCCTTTAATAAACGTAATAAAATGCAATTTGGGATGTATAAAGGGGAAAGGGCCTTTATATTATAATGGGGAGTAGGTGCCGTATGGTGGGCCCGGGGATAAAATCGCAATCGCAATATTGGAGTTTGCGATGGGAATTTTGCGATGATCGCACATCGCAAATGGGAATTTTGCGATGTGAAATTTTTGAATCTCTAAACTTGCAATCTTGCGATTTTGCGATGATCGCACATCGCAAATGGGAATTTTGCGATGTGAAATTTTTGAATCTCTAAACTTGCAATCTTGCGATTTTGCGATGATCGCACATTGAAAATGGAAATTTTGCGATGGGAAATTTTTGAATCTCTAAACTTGCGATCTTGCGATTTTGCGCTAAAGTGGTGGGGTTTATAATATGTAACGTAAAATTTATTATAAAGTTGAAGGGGATGAAAGAAGGGGGAGTGGTTAAAGGGGCGGGGACTTTGTAATATAGAACTTTTATTTTAAAGTTCTACGGGTCATGAAGGGGAAGTGGTTTGGGATCAGAGTTAATATGATAATGCGATTTATAATCGAAAAAGGGGGGGGAAAGGGGTTTTTTTTTAAAGGGATTTGAACATAAAGTTAAAGGGGAAACATGGGAAATAGGTGGGGCTTAGGGAACAGAGGGCTTTTACTTCACTTAAGCACAAAATTCAATCCAGAAGCCAGTTTTGAGAGTGTAGTATACCGTTGGAAAACTCTTTCCGGGCTCTTTCTGATGGATCTGCTTTGAAGATGATTTGGCGCTGAACATACTGCGAAAGACTTCTCTGAAGGCAGAGACATCCCTTTGTGGAGATAATAGCTTCTGAATTGTGGCTGAAAGGCAAAGTATCATGTCTTCACCTCAAAACATGGTTTTGAGGTGAAGCTTGCATCAAACCAAACAAATGATATCTTTGATTCTTCCCTGTGCTAATTTGTATTTATTAATTTCATGACTGCCGATCTTTATTCGACACTTGACTCCACACTCCACCATGGCGAGACCTGTGAGGCTAATGAGACCACCCGCAGATCTACCAATACATTTTCCTGAATGAAAGTGACAAATGACTCAAGACCATAGGAAGAAATCAGCAGCAATTTTACATGAGTGGAAACTGTCACAACTTACTACCCATCAATGAATCCATGACCTAACGGAATGGCGAAATTGATTATTATGGGACTCCTAATATGCAAATGCAAGAAGGTTTGATCCAGTGATGTAAAACATTTGTTGCTATGTATTTTCCATAGTGGTTTTTCATCTCTTATAAATTTTACGTGCACCTAGAAAGGGTTCTCAGTCCATACTTTTATTATTATTTTTATTATGTTTATTTATCTCTCTCTCTCTCTCTCTCTCTCTCTCTCTCTCTCTATATATATATATATATATATATATATATATATATATATAAACAGGTGTAACAGCTGCCACAAGAGTGATTTTTCAGCAACTGCACTTATTGGAAATTCAAATTTCAAGTTGCACAGGGAAGCATTCCCCTGCTACTATAACATAAATATCAGAGTCTGTGGCAATGTTAAAAAATGATTCCTTCGAAGCATGTTGATGATATAACCTCAGACGGTTCCCATTAACCAGAAATGGTGTCTTGGCACTGTCAATGGTGACCAATTGTACAGTCCCATTGTCAAAGAACGTGTCTACTTCGTAAGGACCTAGCCATTTGGTGCAGAGGTTTCCTTTGGAATCCTTGAATCTTGAATCATACAAGAGATCCCAATCTCATTTCTAAATTGTATTCTTCATAATGAACCTGCCATGCCATCTAGATCTTTGTTGTTGAATGATCTATGTCTGCTGAATGGTAGCCAACCGTTTCCCTTCCAACTCATTGAGCTAGCTCAATCTTTGTCTTTGCGTTGTGCATAAATCGAGATTAACATGTAGTGTTGTTCTCAATGTCTTTATTTCGGACTCCACGGGGAATAAAGGATTGTTACCATACACCAATTCATACGGTGAGAAGCCTGTAGTATTCATCCATGTTGTTCTGTAAGCCCACAACACCTCTGGGATTTTTTTGGCCCAATTTCTTCGGTGGATGGCTACTATCTTTGTTAAGATTCCCTCAATGACTTTATTGGTGCTCTCCAATTGACCATTTTCTTGTGGGTGATAAGGTGAAGTGATCCTGTGATTAATTCCATACTTCTCAACCAGCTTCAGGATCAAATGGGATGTGAACTGAGGCCCTCCATCTGTCACTTCTCCCGAGGTATCTTGAAGTGAACAAAAATATCTTAGAACAGGAAGTCTAAAACAGTCTTCTCTGTAGCTCTAGTTAGTGCCTTTTCTTCGACTCACTTTGTGACATAGTCGATGCAGACCAATTCTGTCTAGGAATAAATAAAAAAATCCTAGAGAGAGTATCCAGGACCTGGTCAATGAATGGTAAAGTGAAATGGTCCTTTTGGGTGGCTATGTTAAGTTCTCTATAGTCCACACAGACTCTCCACTTGTCATTCTTTTTTGGAACGATGACAAGTGGAGACAGCCATTGAATGTCAGAAATGGGGTAGATGAAATTAGCATTAAGGAGTTTTTGTAATTCCTCTTTCACTATCTCCTTAAGCGCAGGATTCATTCGACGCTGTGATTGTCTAACCGGTTTGCAGTCCTCTTTAATGTAAATGCGGTAAGTGCATATGCCATGGTGGATTAATTTCATATCAGTATAGTCCCATGCAAACACATTTTTATATTTTTGTAACAGCTGCATCAACAATATGTTTTGTTTAGCAGTCAAGTTTGAATTAATGTTTAAATATTTCTGTGGCTCAATTTCAACAAGATTACTAGCAATATGCAGAGTATTTTTCAAATGTTTAATAATTGCGTCATCTACCTTACCTTCTTCCCCTGGATCTCTAATACAGGCAACATAGAGTGAATTTCTAATAAAACCATTAGTACTATCATCCTTTGTTTCATCCTTAAAGTATTGTGCTTTTCCAAGCGTGAGGAGAGGTAGGGAAAAATCAAATTCAGGTTCAAATTCGTCCCACTAGGGACTATTCTCATCCATATGTGGCTTCGTTGGGGGGTGATGGTTTAGGTTCTTATTGGCATGCCCATAGCATATGACCATAGATCTACATCTACATTCGATATATGCATCTGCAGTGGCTAACCACGGTCTCCCCAAGATTAAAGGATGACCCCCCAGGTTGGATTTAGTTTCTAAAATGAGAAAATCAAACAAGTAATTCCAAGAAGCTACAATGATCATCATATAGTCTATCATTCCCTCGAGCTTGAAACGGGACCTATCGGCTAATTCATGCACTATAGCTGTCGGTATGAATCGATGGAGTCGTAGGGAAATAAAAATATCTTTGGTCATTACATTAATGGTTGCCCGCAAATCAATCAGAGTGTTAGTTATGGGTTGGTGATCAATATGGACAGTCACTGTAGGATTCCCTAGATCATTATATTTAGTCAATAAAGGCTGATCAATCATAAGTTGAGATAGTTTCCCCATAACATGGATAGTAGCAGGGTCTTTCGGTTTCCTTCAAGGCTTTTTTACACACAGATCTCTCACTATTTTGGCATAGATAGGTACTTCCTTAAGAGCTTGCAACAGTAGAATCCGCACATACAAATTTTGTAATTCCTTGAGGAAATTGGATTCAATTTGTGAGGCTGGCCTGCTTTCAATTAATCGCTAAGGGTATGGAGGATCCTAAATTTTAACAGCTGAGTCAACTATCACAGATGCACTAGCCCTGCTTAGGTTGGCTGACATAGAAACAACAAGCTTCCCCGAGCTAGATGCTACAGGTGTAACAACAGTTGTTGTATCAGCTATTACAGGTGTAACGGCTATTTCAGAATTGACTATATCCTTTCTAGGTTACTCACATTCTTCCTCGGTAATAATGGGAGTATGTTCAGGTCTTGTTACTTTTCCCAATCAGATCTTAACCTCGTTAAGCCCAATAGGAGTGATAAGATAAGTCTGGAAAGTAACAAGTGCATCTATGCTATGGGCTGCCTTATTATTCGGATTGGGGTTAGGTTTCACAGGTAATTGGGGTCGAACAAGAGGTGCAGGAGTTTGAAGAGGAGGCAGTTGTAACTGATGCTACATTGGTAGTGCAGGGGGTGATGGACCTTGGAATTACCTCTCCAGTTCTGACTCCAAGGATGAGATTGTGATGGAGGATATTACATTGGTGGAGGGGAAAGGCACTTGTTCCATGGTGAAGGAAAATTTGTTAAGGAAGGAGTAAGATATAGCCATGGAAATTGTTGACTATTATAAACATTATTCCAAGGATTAAAAGAGGAAAAATCTGGAGGCATACCTGTAGGTCGTGGCTTCCATGGTATCTTTGATCCGATGAAGTAGGAAGACTAGACATCCTCGATTTATTCTTGAAGTACTACTTTCCGTCTAGGTACTTCTGGGTATTGACGTCTAGTAGAATGTGCAAACTCACAGATGTTGCACAAGCTGGCGCTATTTAGTCCACATTCTCTTTCTAAATGTTTCTTTTTGCATTGAGGACAAAATATTGCCAAAGCTACTTCAACTTCTACTTGTGCTTTCTTAACTTTTACCATAGTGATCTGAGCAGAGAGAGTACCGAGGAGGTTGATTTTAAAATCCTCAAATAAATTCCCGATCTCTACTCTGGTTACTCCTCCACTTGTGGAATTTTGTATCCAAACTGAAGGGTCTCGAACTGAACTTCTCCCTTTGAATGATCATCTTGAACTCCGCAGACAAAGATTCATTATTTCTTCAAGTGGTTCTTGCGATATGTATCATTTTCCCAACAGATTCAAATTCTCCAAAAAGTCATCTCTTATACCTCTTAAGAAGTATGTTTCAAGATTTCCGAGGCTAAGTTACCAAACTAAGACCTTTGTAAACTATAATGGAATTGTTATATGTAGTCTTCCAAGCTCTCCTTCTCCTTCTGTGCAATTCTGAAGATCTCTTCCTTCAAATCCATGGTTCGACAGCAATCCTGATACTTAAAGAGGAAGGCCTCCCTCATGTCATTCCAAGTTTGGATTGTGCCAACACCCTATCTCATGAACCATCTTAATGCTTCCCCTTTCAGAGTAGCAGGAAACAATTTTAGCTTCTGGGCGTCTGAAGTGTAGTCATAACTCCTACATAGCACATTGAAATCAAACATAAAGGTATCAAGATATTCAATAGCCATCCCTTATGTTAGGAATCTGTAATTTATTGGCAAGATTGGAAGAGTCCAATTACAGAAACATCATTGTTTCAACCAACTTTGGGATTCTAGGATCTAGCCCTCCTGAATCTGGAGAGGGATCTCTCCAATATGTACAAAGATGGATTTGTACTTGAAGTTTGGGGTTATGATATTAGGCTAGTTATGAAGGCCAATGGTTTTTTTGTTTTTTGGATGGTTGAGCATGATTATTGTTCAAGGTGGAAAGTTCTGAGTGCAAGAAGTTCCAAAGGTGAGAAGTTGCAGGCAATCAGAGTAAGCTTCGGCCAAAAGATAGACAATTGCAGGTTTTAGTCCATTGGGCTATGGAGTCATAATAGGATTTAATTGGAATAGCAAGAGGCAAGAGTGGTCCATGGGGCAAGTCATCTATGTCTAAGGATCTCTTTGAAGATTGATTTATGGAATGGAATGATACAATAAGAAGGAGAAATAAACAGATGCAGAAACAAGAGCAGCCCAGGATCTGGTAAGTACTTTGAAACTAGCCAGCCTTTGACATGGACTCAAGAAAAACATAAAATTAAACTAGGATCTGGTAAGTACTTTGAAACTAGCCAGCCTTTGATACACTTTCAATAGAAAACATCTCAAAACAAAGGGAAACTTGAAGGAAAATTTTGGAGTAGAAACTAGCGGGCCGGGCTCACCACAAATCCTCTCCTAGCTCTTCTTTACTTGGTTACTTTCAAGACAAATACAAAGATAACAACATAATGGCCTAAGATCTGGTAAGTACTTTGAAACTAGCCAGCTTTTAACACATTCCAAGGGAAACAATCAGGCAGTCTGTGGGATCAAACTAGGACCAGGGCTCACCATATCTTCCTCAGTTCATCTTCACTAAACATATACTGAAAATAACATCTAAGAACAACATTCAGCTAAGACAATAAGATGAGGGAACGCCAGCATTCCTATGCTTAAACTGAATTAAACCATTCCTAAATAACACAGATGGAAGAAAACATTCAGATAAAGATTTTCATTCAGAGAAGGTTACCGATATACAGTAGGTACTAACTCTATGCATGCTGTTCTTTATAAGAGAATATGCAACACAGATGGAAACAGAAACAAAAATAGCAAGTTACAATTAGAGAGACATCACCGTCAACATAGACCAGGATCCCATAAATCAGCTTGTATCGATGCTTCAAACCAGTTACAGCTTGAAGTCCAGTGCTTTAAGTTAGCAACCATCTACACATCTCAGCCTAACCTATCTATCACCAGCAAAGCTCCAAGAGCCAGTGAATACTATGTACAATCAGAATTTTTTTGCTCAAATGTATATCAAATTTCTACAAACAACACCTTAGTCATCTTCTATTGTAGTATATATAGAAGAATGAGGAGGTGAGATCTGATAAAAGATCTCAATTTACAATTAATACAGAGTTAATGTCTTCTTGGCCCTTGGGGGGCTCAATGAAGAAACTGTACAGGTGTTTCACTGTATTAATTGATTTATACTTATGAATTAAGCTCGGTAGGAGCTTAGTTGACCTTTGAGGCTCTATGTGACACTAGGGTTACTCTGTCGATATCTTTTGCATTAAGTTTCATTGCAGAAGTAACTTCTTGGCTGCGTTGAGGAAAAATTTTATCTTCTTCAATAACTTCGGCCTCTTTTTGAAAGGTTTGAGGCAACAAGTGGCTTTTATGGTAGCTGGGAGTAATCGATTTGCCTCAGATTGTGGTGGTGGGAGCATTCCTGCTTGATAAAACACTTTAGGTTTACCGTAAACTGTGTTTTATTTGGGGATTAGGTTTTTGATAAGAATCTTAGATTTAATCCCCACAAATCTGTCCTTTAATCCTCTGTTCTGGTGCATTTTTGTCTTTGACGTTGATACTCTTTGTCTGTGCCTGATTTGTTGTGTTCTTTGCTGTTGTGCAGGGCTGTGCAGGGTTTATAAGGCATCCATGCCTGAGGAAATACTGAGGAGACATGCATTTCCACCCTGTGGATGATTCCCTTTAACGAATCGAAGACGGGAGGGTCGTCACCCTCTGCCTCTGAATCTTCTTTGAAAATTGCGAGCAAATGATAAAAAACCCTGCAAAATACGAAAAAAAATTAAGAAATTCTGCGTTTATAGGTTGACTACATCGGAGGGCGTGCGAGGGGATCGGAGCTGTTGGATGGCATCATCCAACGGTCATGATTGATCGGGAGCGATAATGGAAATGGGTGAAAGAAGGATTAAATCCAAGCCGTCGATCGTGCAGAGATCGACGGTTGAGATTGAACGAGGCGGTCAGAGGAGAAGGATGGATCTGAGTTGTCGATCACGCAGAGATCAACGGTCGAGATTGGGCAATGGAAAGTAAAATGGAGAGATCGAGCGATGAATTGTGGGCCATCAATCTACAGATCAGATCGACGACGGAGATTGATTTTCCGTTGTTCGATGGCTTGGCTATCGTGCGTGCACCTTCGTTTACCATCGAGCAACTTTGGCGAGTGATCACCGTTGGATCAGTGGGCCCAGATTGGATGGTTCACAGTGATATCACTGGGCGTCTCGGTCCGAACATTAACACGCGATGGACGACGGATGGAAGGCGGTTTTACAAATAGTACATGGGACGTGTGGCAAGCGATGTATGGAATCGCTGGCCACCAGGGGAAAACAACCTTTTGCCCGAAGGCGGTGGGATGGATACTGCCAATTTTGGGCAACCGGATTTCGGCTGGGGGGTCCACTGGGAGGCTTGCCCCTCACCGTCGGATCTGTGGATCAAATCGATGGTGTAGGTTGCTCCAAAAATTGCACGGGTGGAAAATTTAATAAAATGATATTTCGACGGTTTAGATCAATATTCAAAGGTTTTTTAACGTTTTGCGAAGTATTTATTTAAACCGGAATAAGCACCCGACTGCTCAGTGCGCGGTCACGGCACCAGGGTGTATGGGTGGAAAGGCTAAGGGCTTAGCCCCAGGGGGCTTAAGCCTAATACATAGAAAATATGCATTTTAATGCTTTTTGAGGATTTTCAAAGGAATTTGGGGATTCTGATAAGGCTAAGAAGAGGTCTTAGAACCTTAGAAAGGGGATTTTGATGAGGGGAAAAGGCAGAAATGTGAAAATGAGGGATTTTTCTGGGAAATAAGGGGATAGAAAGATGAGGTTAATTTGGGAAGAAGGGAAAGGAGAAAATGGTGTTTGCAGCAATATTTTGGTTTTGGAAATCAGCAGGATTTCAGAGGTTTTTAGGATGAAAACAAAAGTATAGGATCTGGACAGAGGCAGGAGGCCTTCAAGAGTCTTCAAGAGCCAACAATTTTTAGTAATAGAATTTTTTCCTTGAAGGCTCAAAATAGATTTAGCCACCTTTTGATATAATCAAATTTTACAGGTGGCTAAAAGTGGCTCCACTTGGGGATGGTGCCTTCTTGAAGGCATCAAGAACTTTCAGACCTGCATCCTCTGGGAGGCTGACCACGTGCCTTATCCTTTAATATTCTCTGGGAGGTTGATCAAATTCCTAATCCATTGGGCTGCTCTTCCTGTGCTGGGATGATTTTCTTTGAAAATGTATTAGCAGTCACAAAAGAAATGGACCTTCATCAACACAACTTTCTACCTACCCAATCCTACAGATCTAACATTTTTTCCTTCATTAGAGTGCACTTGGATTGGCAAAATATTTTACACATTTTATTCTTTTGAAAGCAGTAAATCTAATCTAATTCTACTCCTTATCTCTCCCTGAACTCAGATTTAACAGTTGAGTTCAGATGATTCTCTACCTAATCTACCATCTGTTGGGATTAAACTGTCCAACAGTTTTTCATTCTCTAAATTCCTAGAACATAAATTTAAAAATAGTCAAGTCAAGATTAAGCTGTTTGACTTGCTGTGATCTATGGCATAAAGACAAGCTGCACATAGAAATTTATTTTGCAGAAAGAATAAATCAAAAATGGAAGGCTTAAGATCTGAAAATTGATAACATTTCCTTCCTCTTTTCTACAGCTCTGATTTGACTCTTATTGAGTTGTCTTTCCTTTTTCTCTGGTTCAGATTTTGAGCTGATTAGAACCAAATTTTTACATTTTTTTGACTCAGAAAATAGAACATATTTGATTCATCTCTCTTTGGAAACTGAGGTTCAGGTTTTGAACATGTTTGAACCTTTGATTTCTATCCTAATCTATCTACTGATAAGCCAAGATTAGACAGTTTGGCATATCAAATTCACTATCCTATCAACAGAAAATTTAAAGCTAATTAGTCAAGATTAAATAGTTTGACTACCTAGAAGTGTGTTTTTCAGGAGTGGCATTTGAGCTTGCACACTTTCAGATTTATCTCCTTTTTTTGGTATGGGGTTGTACCTTTCTTGTTTTGACAACCAGCCCTCTTTTCTTTCTTTTCATTGTTTTTGTATTTTTGTTTTTTACAACTTTGAATGCAATGGTGGATGAAATATTTACAATGGGAAAATATAAAAAGGCTTCAAAACATAACATGGATCAAGAGAAGTAATGCTTAAGCATCCTGCCATTGACAGGACCCCCAAACAATTCTGCTCCATTCAACTCCTGCAAGAAAAATTCATTGTTACCAGCAACTGAATGAATAGAGTAAGGGCCAAGCCATAGTGTTGTCAAATTTTCCATGCTTTCCCTTCTCTTCCCTCCTTGAGTCCCATTTTAAAACTTTGTCCCCAATCTTGAAATTGCTGGCCTTTGTTCTTTTGTCAAAAATCTTCTTAATGTTGTCTTGTTTCTGTAATGCTTTGTTATAAACCTCCCCTCTAGTTTGCTGAAGATGAATGGTCTGATTTATTCTTCTGATCATGTCATTATCTTCAGTCTGCAACTCTTGAATCAACTTGATCACTGGTACATTGAGGCTTTTTGGAAAAATTGCATCAGTACCATACACAAGCTGGAAAGGTGACATACCAATAGATTTCTTCAAAGTTAATCTGTTAGCCCAAAGTGCATGGACCAGCTTTGTGTGCCAAGACTTCTTATTTTCCTCCAACAGTTTCTTGATTATATTCACTAAGATTTTGTTTGAGGATTCTTCAAGTCTATTACCTTGAGGGTAATAGGCTGTGGAATGCCCCAATGTTATATGATATCTGTGACAGAACTCAACCATCTTCTTTGATCCAAATGCTGTTGCATTATCAGTGATAATCTTGGTAGGACAGCCAAATCTGGAGAGAATATTAGTCTCCATAAATTATATGATAACTGAATCATTGGCATGTCTACAAGGTATGGCTTCTATCCACTTAGTGAAATAGTCTGTGGAAGTGATAATCCATCTGTGTTGGGAAGAAGATGGTGGATGGATTTCTCCTATAAAGTCGAGTCCCCACTGTTGAAAAGGGGCTTCAATAGTGATTGGATGCAGAGGAAGGGGTAGCAGTTTTATTTTTCCTTCAAAAAATTGACACTTATGACAGGCTATGATCATCTTGTCTACATCATGAAAAAGAGTAGGCCAATAGAAACCAGCCCTCAAAAATTTGTTGGTTGTTGTCTTCCAGTACAAATGACCTCCACACTCTCCTTCATGGAACTGGTACTTAACCTTTTCTGCCTTAAACTCAGGCAAACTTTGAAGAAATAGACCACTTTCATTCTTCCAATAAAGACATTTATCTATAATGCAATAGTTTACAGCTTTCAATTTTAGGAACCTTTCCTTTGTTTTTGTCAAACCAGGAGGTGTATTCAAATTAAGCAGAACATAAAGAATATCAACATACCAAGAGGAATTCATAAAATGGTTTTCAACAATGGGTGTTGATATTTCCTCTTGATCATATAAATCATTAATCATATGAATATCAAGAACTTCACAATTTGATTCAGCCATTAATCTAGCTATACCTTGGCCTTTGATGAGATTAGTGGGTTTTATATCTAAATCATACTCAAGGATGATAGCAATCCACTTACCTCTCTTACCATCTGAGTCTTGTGTTAGAATTTCTTTAACAACTGAGTTTGGGACAAAGGAAATGATGTGTGAGTGAAGGATGTACACTCTGAAGTCTTTCAATGCTTTAATCAAAGAAAAAGCTTGCTTTTCCATAATGTTATACTTCAAAGGGGCATCCCTCAATGCCTTTCTAAAGAATGCAATAGGTTGCTCTTGTCCCTGTGGATTTTTCTGTAAAAGGACAGCAGCTATAGTATGTTCTGATGCAAATGAGAAGATATAAAAATCTTCTGGTACCCAGAATTTATCAATCGGCGCTTTGGTTAACTCCTTGTGTTTCACTTTACTCTGAAGATTGCTTTTGCTTCCAAGGTCCATTTTACCCCTTGCTCCTTTTTCAGCATGTTTGTGATATTCCTAAGGAGCTCAGCTAAATTAGGTATGAACCTTCTCAAAAAGTTGATCTTCCCAATGAAAGATTGGAACTCTTTGATGTTTCGAGGATGAGATATTTGCAATATGGCCTCAATCCTCTTTGGATCTATCTTTATACCCTCTTCTGAAATAATGTGTCCAAGAAACTTACCTTCTTGGAGACCGAATAGTGTCTTCTTAGGGTTTAAAGATATTCCAAACCTTCTGCACTTCTCGAAAATTTTTCTCAAATGTTCTAAGTGTTCTTCATCTGTTTTTTAAAACACAGTGACATCATCAATATAGATAATGATGAAGAAGCCCAATTCTTCCAAGAATGCTATGTCCATGGCTCTTTGGAAAGTTGCTCCAGCATTCATTAGACCAAAGGGAATTTTCACATACAGTGACTCTATGGTAGTAAAGGTTGTCTTTAATTGATCAAACAGGTAAACCAAGATCCTTATTAGCCACCCCGAACAGCTATCCAAGAAAGAAATTCTCCTTCTAGACCCAACTACCCTTAAAATATGATCCATCTTAAAAGGGTTGTCTTTTAATGAAGCTTTTTTTAAGTCTCTAAAGTCTATACAAAGCCTGATTTCTCCAGTTTTCTTCCTAACAGACACCAGATTAGATACCCATTCAGAATATATAATAGGGACAATAATACTAACTTCATACATATTTTTAATCTCCTTCTCAACCAAAGGTAACTGAACAGGGTTTATTCTGCGCAGTTTCTATTTGAATGGTTTTTGTTTTTCTTTAAGGGGAATTTTGTGCTGGATTATTTCAATGTCATAGGATTTAATATCTTCGTAACTCCACGCAAAAACATTAGAAAACTCTTTAAACAGCTCAATGTATTTGAGTTTAATGTGGTAAAGTCTTAGACAATTTAATCATTTTCAGTTTTTCCTCACTGTCTATATTGCACTCCTCCACTTCAGTCTCTACAGGTTCCAGTTTTGGCTTTTGAGCCACATCATCAAAATCAAACAACTCTTTCAAGGGTGCCAGGCCTCTAGGCAAACTTTCGTTTCTAGAGTGCAGAGTTTCCAACTTTTCCATTTCATCTGTAAGTTTGCTAGTCAGTAGGTTAATATTGACAGGCTCAGGAGATGGTTCTTCTTCACCAAGAAAGTTTTCTTCACTGCAGTATGTTTCATAGTCTAAGTCCGAACTGTTTAGTTCGAATTCATTTCTGAATTGCATGAAGTCTTCTATTTGTTTGTCATTGTCAAAAACCTGCCAAAACTTCTTATTATCAGGCACTGCTGCTCTAAACTTTATCTCAGTTGTATAGTCTTTGGTTTCAAATGGAGCTAAGCATGTCCTAGCTACAAAGGCTAAATTGTGGGCTGCAATATTTATTTTCCTTGGGAAAAAAATTAATTTGGACTCCTCGAATGTTTTTAAAAGGTCCATGACATCATTCCGGTAGGCTCTAAGTCTGGGATGATTTGCGTTATACTCCCCATTTACTTGCCTAATGATCAATTTAGAATCCCCATATACATTGATTCTTCTGGCTCCTAACTTTTTCAAAAGATGTAAGCCTAAGAGAAGGGACTCATATTCTGCTATGTTATTGGAACACTGAAAGTTTAATTTGCATGAAATACATTATGTGTGGTTGCTTTCAGTGTTAGTAATCCAGACATCTACACCATCGTTAGTTCTAGTGCATGACCCATCAAAATACATACTCCAGAGGGGACTTTTCTCGGTTTTATCTTGGTTAGAGTCCTCTTCAACTAAAGTGCTTTCTGATTGTTGTTGAATGTCTGCACTTGGTTGTAGATGTTTTGATCTCCCCTGATTTTTAGTTACTCGAGGGATACTTTCTTGACTCTCAATGTTTAGAAGCAAAGGACACATGACCTGTAGTTCAAGACCTACCTTTGGTTTGCTGTCGGTTAAAGGTTTAGCAAACTATTTTGGCAGTTTAGTGGTATTTACCTCCTCCTCTCTATAAGCCATTAATTCTGTTAAAGTGACTTGTTCTCTGAGTGTTTCATCATTAAACATAATAAAAGAATCAAGGCCTGTATTGACAGAATATATAGGAGAGTTTTGTGCTCTGTCTTGAATTGTGACTATGTATTGCATATGGGACTCCCTATAAAGTATTCTAGTTTGATTGAAAACAGGGATAGTCGCATAAGTCATGTCCATTTGCATAGTCCCCTACAACTTAGCCCCCCAAGATCTTGATAAAAGCATTCCATATTTTGGGGGCACATTAGCCACAACAATATCCATGACTAAGCATTTGGCTGGAATTTGGGCTAGGTTAACATAGAGGTCTTTGATCAATCCTAAACATTTTACTATGCTTGAATCAAAAGAGTAAAGGTCTTTATAAGGCCTGGTGATTTCTAGACCCAGGCTCTCCATTACAGCTTTAGGCATTAAATTATGAGAAGCCCCTGAGTCATGCATAGCGTTGTGCAAAATCTTGTCATGAACGTTAAAACTTACATAAAAGGGAAGAACATGTCCCTCTTGATATTTTCCTTCAATATTTGGACCAAAAATAAGCTCTGGTTGGTCATCGTTAAGATTGACTGTGTCATTGTTGTCTTCTAAATTTAAAGCCTTCAAAATTTGGGTTCTATATACATGTTGGGCAGCTAATTCAGTCAAGGGAACAGAGATTTTGATCTTAGAAATTTCCTGTTCTAGGTTGAAAGGAACTTGAATATTTACAATGTTGGTTTCAGCCTTATTAGCTGTCACTCTATCAGCAATGTCATGTTTCTGTTTTATTTTATTTACATTTAATAAAATTGTTTTTGCAGGAGTACTGACTGGAGTGTTAGTATTGCTAATGTCTGCACTCTGTTTTTAATTGTCTTGAGTGCTTTTTCCTTTACCTTTATCAGAATTTTCAGCCATTGTTTTATCCTTTTGTTTGACAACTTTAGGCTTGGTTGCAATGTTGTTCTGTGAGGATTTTTCATAGGCTTTGTTGTTGGGGGTTTGTTGACTAGATTTACTTCTGAGGTCATATTCTCTTTGAGGTTCGGTGATGGCATTTTCCATGTTTTGATAATAATCTTCATTATCATCTCTTTTGTCATCATAAGGTGTATAAAGACCTTGTTTTCTATCATACTGAACCTCAAAGTCATAATAATCTACCCCAAATAGGTTCATATCATCTTCCTCTGTTATTTGATCTATTTCCTCAACCTCACTTACATAGTTTTGATGAAAGGGAGGAGTGATCTGCTGATCATCTTCCCTAGGTCTGTTTGGAGGTTGGTTCCTTCTAACATTCTGATTCTGGTTCTGGTTTCTGTTTTGAGGGGCACTTTGGTTTTGAATTGATTGTGCTCTCTTAATTATGCTCATCTCTTTCATCATTTCTTCCATCATTCTTTCCATCTTTGAATTGGAAGTGGAAGGTGTGGATTCCTCTCTGAAAGATACTCTCTTCTCAGCTTTCATCCTTGCTCTTTTCTCCATCAGGTTGACTTCTATAGAAAGAGCACCTCTTTGCATATCTTCAAGAGTTGAAAAGTCTCTCTCTCTCAGCTGATAGGTCATGTCAGAATCAAACCCTTCAGGACACTTGTTTAAAGCTGAGCCTTGTGGAGGTTTTAGCACTGGGGAAAGTGCATTATACACACTATTGAATCTAGTGCAATAAGCTTGGACACTTTCCCCGGGGTTTCTATGAAGGTTCTTGTAATCAGAAAGGACTTGGAGAGGATTCTTTTTAACTTCCCATTTGTTTAAAAATGTTTGATGGAAGCCTTGGAGATCATTGATACTATGGGGGGCTAAGCCTTTAAACCATTTTCTTACTTCTCCCCCCAGGCTTTGAGAAAATAATCTAAGTTTGACAGAATCATCATCAATTTCATTTCTATCAAAAAATTCATCCATCTTATCCACATGTTGTGATGCAGTTGTAGTATTGTTAGCATCATATAATGGAATCTTGGACTGATAGTCCTGTGGGAGGTTGACTAATGGTGCAGGAAGGACTAAGAGAGCATACCATGCAGCCATGGCAGGAGGTGCAGGTGGATTTACAAGGGGTGGATTAACCAAAGGGAAAGTGGGTTGGAGTGGAGTGGTTTGGACAGTGGATGTTGGATGAAGGGATGTGGATGGAACAGCAGTAGATTGTTGAGCTGATCTTGGATGAGAGACACCTAGGTTGTGGAGGAAATGTAAATCAGGAGGTGTTGTTTCTCTATTACCAAGATGATCACTAGTTTCAGGAGAAGAAAGTGAAGACTCAAAATCTAGCTAGATTATATCATCAAATGACCTAGTTCTAAATGGATTTACTAAGTCAGCTTGTGATTGTTGTAGATTTGAAAGATTTTCAGGAACTGATTTAGCTCTCAAGGGTGATCTGAAAACAGTTGATAATTTAATCTTAGGAGACTTCCTAAGGATACTTTCTAGGTTATCAACTACTTCAGGTGGATCAGGGTCAGGATAGGCTCTAGTGTGAATATTTCTAGGAGCCACTATGTTGTGTTTTTCAGACCCAAATAAACAAGAAAATTTCAACCAGATATGACAGTCTTTGAATGGTTAACTAATATGTTTACCTAAATTTTCTGTAATCCCAGCCCCTCTTAACCGGGTTTAAATGATACGTTAGCGGTGATCGTGGTTCTTTCCGTGGAGTCTTAAGGTCCGTTTGGCATCGTAGCCATCATGGAAGTTTTTAGCTTCTTTCGTAGGTAAAAGGCTCATGATCCACTAATACAGCCAGAAATGCAACAATTTTCAAGGATATCCCAGAACACAAAAAATTCTAACCAGAGATTGACTGGGAGGGCATTTACCAAATATTTCACCTCTGAAAAGAGGATGAGATCTGGAAGCTACCTGGCCCTTTCCAGACTCTGTCTAAGAGTATGGGGTAAAACACAACAAAGCATAAGTGTCAATGTAAGAGTAAGTGTTTTACTACCAATCTGAAATATTTTTGGTTTTTTCTGAGTTGTCTTTCAGTTGTGTGGTTTCTAAGAATATGCTAACGATGTTTCAAAACTAAGCTACGATTATGAGACAAAGACAGTCTACTCTTATGGCTAAGCCAGCTGATTTTTCAAGGTTTGATAAAGTCTTAAGAGAATCCTAGGGTTTACCTAGAATGTCACTGATTCAAAACAAGTTTCATCATAATTACCATTTCTTGGTAGTGCTTGAAAAGGCTATTGTTAACTCTCAAAGTTTTATACAGATGAAAGATGATTCTGGGTTCAATGTCCCCAGTGGAGGCGACAGAAATGTTAGGAATATATAATTTATTGGAAATATTGGCAGAGTCCAATTACAGAAACAACATCGTTTCAACCAACTTTTGGATTCTAGGATCTAGCCCTCCTGAATCCGGAGAGGGATCTCTCCAATATGTACAAAGATGGATTTGTCTTTGAAGTTTGGGGTTATGATATTAGGCTAGTTATGAAGGCCAATGGTTTGTTTGTTTTTTTGATGGTTGAGCATGATTACTGTTCAAGGTGGAAAGTTCTGAGTGCAAGAAGTTCCAAAGGTAAGAAGCTATAGGCAATCAGAGTAAGCTTTGGCCAAAAGATAGACAATTGCAGGTTTTAGTCCATTGGGCTATGGAGTCATAATAGGATTTAATTGGAACAGCAAGAGGCAAGAGTGGTCCATGGGGCAAGTCATCTATGTCTAAGGATCTCTTTGAAGATCGATTTATGGAATGGAATGATACAATAATAAGGAGAAATAAACAAATGCAGAAACAAGAGCAGCACAGGATCTGGTAAGTACTTTGAAACTAGCCAGCCTTTGACATGGACTTAAGAAAAACATAAAAGAAAACTAGGATCTCGTAAGTACTTTTAAACTAGCCAGCCTTTGATACACTTTCAATAGAAAACATCTTAAAACTAAGGGAAACTTGAAGGCAACTTTTGAAGTAGAAACTAGCGGGCCGGGCTCACCACAAATCCTCTCCTAGCTCTTCTTTTACTTGGATACTTTCAAGACAAATACAAAGATAACAACAGAATGGCCTAAGATCTGGTAAGTACTTTGAAACTAGCCAACTTTTAACACATTCCAAGGGAAACAATCAGGTAGTCTATGGGATCAAACTGGGACCAGGGCTCACCATATCTTCCTCAGTTCATCTTCACTAAACATATATTGAAAATAACATCTAAGAACAACATTCAGCTAAGACAATAAGACGAGGGAACGCAGGCATTCCTATGCTTAAACTGAATTAAACCATTCCTAAATAACACAGATGGAAGAAAACATTTAGATAAATATTTTCATTCAGAGAAGGTTAGCGATATACAGTAGGTCCTAACTCTATGCATGTTGTTCTTTATAAGAGAATATGCAACACAGATGGAAACAAAAACAAAAATAACAAGTTACAATTAGAGAAACATCACCGTCAACATAGACTAGGATCCCATAAATCAGCTTGTATTGATGCTTCAAACCAGTTATAGCTTTAATTCTAGTGCTTTAGGTTAGCAACCATCTACACATCCCAGTCTAACCTATCTATCTCCAACAGAGCTCCAAGAGCCAGTGAATACTATGTACAATCAAAAGTTTTTTGCTCAAATGTATATCAAAGTTCTACAAACAACACCTCAGTCATATTCTGTTGTAGTATATATAGAAGAATGAGGAGGTGAGATCTGATAAAAGATCTCAATTTACAATTAATACAGATTTAATGTCTTCTTGGCCCTTGGGGGGCTCAATGAAGAAACTGTACAGGTGTTTCACTGTATTAATTGATTTATACTTATGAATTAAGCTCGGTGGGAGCTTAGTTGACCTTTGAGGCTCTATGTGATGCTAGGGTTACTCTACAGATATATTTTTCATTAAGTTTCATTGCAGAAGTAACTTCTTAGCTGCGCTGAGGAAAAATCTGATCTTCTTCAATAACTTTGGCCTCTTTTTGAAAGGTTTGAGGCAACAGGTGGCTTTTATGGTAGTTGGGAGGAATCGATTTGCCTCAGATTGTGGTGGTGGGAGCATTCCTGCTTGAGAAAACACTTTAGGTTTACTGTAAACTGTGTTTTATTTGGGGATTAGGCTTTTGATAAGCATCTTAGACGTAATCCCCACAAATCTGTCCTTTAATCCTTTGTTCTGGTGCGTTTTTGTCTTCGACGCTGATACTCTTTGTCTGTGCCCAATTTGTTGTGTTCTTTGCTGTTGTGCAAGGCTGCGCAGGGTTTATAAGACATCCATGCCTGAGGAAATACTAAGGAGACGTGCATTTCCACCCTGTGGATGATTCCCTTTGACGAATCAAAGACGGGAAGGTCGTCACCCTCCACCTCTAAATCTTCTTTGAAAATTGCGAGCAAATGATAAAAAACCCTGCAAAATACCAAAAACAATTAAGAAATCCTTCTTTTATAGGTTGACTGCATCGGAGGGCGTGCAAGGGGATCGGAGTTGTTGGATGGCATCATCCAACGGTCATGATTGATCGGGAGCGATCGTGGAAATGGGTGAAAGAAGGATTAAATCTGAGCCGTCAATCATGCAGAGATCGACAGTCGAGATTAAACGAGGCGGTTAGAGGAGAAGGATGGATCTGAGCCGTCGATCGCACAGAGATCGACGGTCGAGATTGGGAAATGGAAAGTCAAATGGAGAGATCAGGCGATGAATTGTGGTCCGTCGATCTGCAGATCAGATCGACTGCGGAGATTGATTTGACGTTGTTCGATGACCCGGCTATCATGCACGCACCTTCGTTAACCATCGAGCAACTTCGGCGATCAATCACCGTTAGATCAGTGGGCCCAAATCGGACGGTCCACAACGATATTGCTAGGCGTCCCGATCCGAACATTAACGCGCGATGGACGACGGATGGACAGCGATTTTACAAATAGTACATGGGACGCGTGGCAAGTGATGTATGGAATTGCTGGCCACCGGGGGAAAACAGCCTTTTTCCCGAAGGCGGTGCGATGGATACCGCCAGTTTTGGGCAACCGACTTTCAGCTGGGGGGTCCACCGGGAGGTGCACCCCGCACCGTCAGATCTGTGGATCAAATCGATGGTGTAGGTTGCTCCAAAAATTGCACGGGCGGAAAATTTAATAAAATGATATTTCGACGATTTAAATCAATATTCAAAGGTTTTTTAATGTTTTGCGAAGTATTTATTTAAACCGGAATAAGCACCCGACTGCTCAGCGCGCGGTCACGGTGCCAGGGTGTATGGGTGGAAAGGATAAGGGCTTAGCCCCAGGGGGATTAAACCTAATACATAGAAAATATGCATTTTAATGTTTTTTGAGGATTTTCAAAGGAATTTGGGGATTCCGATAAGGCTAAGAAGAGGTCTTAGAACCTTATAAAGGGGATTTTGATGAGGGGAAAAGGCAGAAATGTGAAAATGAGGGATTTTTCTGGGAAATAGGGGGATAGAAAGATGAGGTTAATTTGGGAAGAAGGGAAAGGAGAAAATGGTGTTTGCAGCAATATTTTGGTTTTGGAAATCAGCAGGATTTCAGAGGTTTTTAGGATGAAAACAAAAGTATGGGATCTAGATAGAGGCAAGAGGCCTTCAAGAGTCTTCAAGAGCCAACAATTTTTAGTAATAGAATTTGTTCCTTGAAGGCTCAAAACAGATTTAGCCACCTTTTGATATAATCAAATTTTACAGGTGGCTAACACCTTAAAAGGATAGTAGAGATGATAAAGGAATTTTTTTCATAGGAGTTTCATCCTTTGTCGCCACTGTGAGGTCCTTGTAATTTGTCAGATTGGCAAGACAAAATTGAACAAGGGTAACATGAAACCAATCTTTGGAGCCCTAGGGCCTAGCCTTCCTGGACTCAGAGAGGGCTATCTTTATATTTGTGTAAAATATGTAACTTAATTTATTTTAGGGTTTTGATTTTAGACTAGTTATAATGATAAGGTTTGTTTGTTTGTTTTGTTTGGTTGGGTTGCCTGTCAAGCAGAACAGATAGAGTAAGAGAGGTTTAAACCATTGGGCTAGGGAGTCTACAAAAGGTCTTGAAAATTACAACAATAGGTCAAGGGTGTTTCATAGGGCAAGTTAACAAAGCCAAATGGATCTTCAAAGCTTATGTGAGTGAAGTGAACATTAATTTGTGAGATTAGTAGGTTTAAAGGGCAGTTAAGAATCCTTTAACATGTACTATAACAAGAAAAATTCTTTAAGAACACTATGCATAAGAAAGAATCAAAGTACATGGTGCACCATAAACTTCTTTTACCAAACCCTAGCAAGTGAACATTAAGACAACAATACAACAATCCCTAGAGAGCAGGGAACTCCTAATTTCTCTAGCTATATACCTTCAGAGAAAGAAAACATGCAAGATAACACATAAGTAATTATTAAAGAGTAGGGAACTCGTAAATTCCTTAATAAAGCTATAAGACCTTCAAAGTAACCATTTAAAGATAGACTAAAGGACAGGGAAAACCATAAACTTCTTTAGCCTAAACCCTAATTAGTAAACTTCAAAGAAAGCCTTGAGAACAACATTTCAAGTAAAACCAAAGGAAAGGGAAAACCATAAACTTCTTTAGCCCTACTCTACTGATTTAATCTCAAGGAAACAAACTAGATGAACATGGAGAAATAGGGAACTACTAATTTCTTCAAGCAAACCTAGTAGAGAAAAATATCTAAGCAATAGAAAGCAAACAGAGTTAAGGTGCCTCTAAACAACATGTCTTAACCTAAACTTTTTGTTCTATTGCATGAGAAAAGATGAAAAAATATGAAAACATAAGAAGAAAAGTACTAAATTATAAAGACATCACAATTAACCATGTTCATGAATCCTACAAATGTGCTTCCTCCATTGCCATTCAAATCAAAGCATTCACAAAACTCCAAAGCCAATTTCTTCTCAACTCCAAGTCTATGATATTGAGCTCAACAATCAACCAACATAAACAATTAAGCCTTCATGCAGTATTTAACTTGAAAAGGAGGATAAAAACCCTAGCTAGGGTTTTATAATTCATTAATTACACATAAATGTCAATTTGTCCTATGAGACCATGCAAGGCCCAAGGCACAAATATCTTAACTTAATAAATGCAAAAATAAATTCTAACATAAATTCTGAGCTAACTAGGGAATCATTTGACCTCTAAAACCTCAAAATATCTTTTTCAATAACTTCTTGTGTCTTTTGTTGACTTTCTGGTAAGGGCGCAGGGCCAAGGTTCAATGGCATAGTGCCAGGCCAAGGGCACAGCGCCAAAACTAGGAAAATCGTTCTTTTTGCAACTAAGATTTGGAGGCCTTCCCGGTGTCCAAATGAGCTCCATGATAGCTCATTGGAAAGATTTTCCTATCTAGTTTCATAAACAGCCTTTATTTGATAGATTGGTGTCTATTGGATTGGTCAAAAACCACTTTTTCCAAGACTGCTAAGGGTGCAGTGCCAGTGCTGAAAAGAGGGCAGAAAGGTGAGTTTTTGCTTGTTTTTGGCTCCTTTGAGGGACCAGTTCTACTCCAAATGACTTGAAACATTATAAGGGTGATTTTATTTTCCTAAGGATGATTAAAATGTAAATTTTTCCTTCATTGGGTTCCCCAAAAAAGAGCGCAGCGCTACGCGCTTGGCCCTTTTTTTGCTGGCCAAACAGTCAAAAACTCAAAAATTGCAAAAATATGCCAAAAATGGAATTTGTATTTCTGATCATGTTTGGGATGCTTGTAGGGATGCATCAAAAATAATTTCAAGTTTTTCTTTGTATTTTTCCTCTTTTAGGGCTTGAAGCTTTGCAAGGGCTCTTTTGAGCTTAGCCCTTGCAATCCTATTCCTCATGGCATAATGCTTTGCCATCTTCCTTTGCATGTCAAGCTCTCTCTTGGCCTTCTCCAGCTGACCCTCTAAGTGAACATTTTCTCTCTCTAGCCAAAATTCTCTATCATAGTCTATTTCCATGGAAAGAAGCTCACTTGGAGTGAGCTTCTCTACTAATTTTGTCTCTTCCTCTCTTTCCCGGGCCAAAGCCTTTCTCAAACCAATTTTCCTTAGCCTCTTCCTAAGAATTTTTTCTTCCTCTTCTTCATTGACATCAAAAGTGCCCAAGGCCTCATCTAGCCTAGCCTTGGCCTTCCCAGCCTCTTTCCGATATTTGATAGCTCTGACCTCACTGATGGCCTTTTCTGTCTCCAACTGCTTGTTTTCTTCCTCAAGGAATTTTATGACATTCCTAGCCCTACCAAGGTTGTCTTGCAGCTCCTTAATCTAACCATCCTTGCTTTTGAGTAGCATGTTATGATCCTCTCCTCATCCTCATTCTCAATGTCAAGGAGAATTAGCTGAAACTCTTGTTCAATTTCATGTTCGTCCTCATTTTCAACAATTACTTGCTCTTCAACCTTTTCCTTACCTTTGTCAAGTTGTTTTGTTAATGATGAAGGGAGGGCCCCTTCTACAATCTGTGGAGCAAACACCTACCTTTGGCCTTTTTTATAGGTCAAAGGAAAAGGCTCTATGTCAACCATCTCAGTGTCATATGTCTCACTACCATTTGCCTCACTTCTATCTACCTCACTGCTATTTGCCTCACTAACTTCTACCTCATTGCTCTCTTCCTCATTGTCACTTGCCTCACTGTTGTTGGGTGCTAAAAGGTGTCTTTAAAAACTCCTAATTGTCTCACATTAATTATCAACCAAGGTAAGTCCTTTTATTTCAAGTGTGTACACAGTATGTGCAAGATTATTCATACAAGGAGTAATGCTAAAGCCAATCATTGAATATATATGTAATCCTAAATCTGAAGCTTAAAGAAAAGGATTTATCTACGCATTAAAATCCAAAAATGTGATTCATTCTTTAATTCAAATGATTTAATCAACTGAAAGCACAGAAATAATAACCAAGCTCTTTTAGTTGGATCTAAACACTCGAACAACAAGAAAGTAAATGGAAATAACAGGCTGTGCTTTAAATAATAAAAAATAATTCATTTAACAAACAACTTCAATAAACTGGAAATGCGCATGCAGAGGAATAAATACAGAGATCTAAATTATCAAAGGAAATTCACTGTAAGCAGAAAATCATACGATACTTGCAGTAAAGGAAAAGGTATAGCATAAAGAACAGCAGCGAGATTCACCAGAGACTGGGCCCTTAGCTGCCAGGGAACACTACTTAGTTACTCCAGAATAATTGAATGGACAACAACGCAACTATGTATTAATCATCAGAATCATTACAATACAAATCTGTCCTTCAGAACTATGTTCTGATCATTACAAATGATGTGTAAATGAAAGATACATAATACAGTATGTAATACAATCTGGTTTACATTCTTCGTTCTTCTATATCATTACATCCATGCTCTATCTTCATATTTTTCTCATTCTTTTATAGCTAGAAGAGAGGAAAATGTGATCCCTCAAGATCAGGGGCTCTTGAGGGATTCGCAACAAATTACTATCTTCAGACAGTTGGTCATTCTCACAAATTCGGTTTCTAATTTGACCGTCGCTATTGTGCCTTCTTTCCTTTTGATTAGATCCTATTGTTCCTTTTTGGGAAAAACTCTGATTTTATCTATTATTTTCATCATAAAAATAATGGAAATTAGTTTGAATGGTTAAACCATATCAGGACTATTTCACTCATTCTTTATCAAAATCCATTCATGATATTATTATATTATGACACAAAAATGGATGAAGAAGAGGAAAAAGGATGATAATTAAGAGTAAATATATACCCATTTCCAGGCTCAACATACTCCCCTGCTTACCTTTTTTCATGTCCTCATGAAAAATAAATAATTCTGATGCAAAGAAGTTAAAGAGCAGGCTAGAGAAGGTCTATCTGTAAGAAGCCCAAGACCATGATGTCGTGCCAAGTGTGCAAAGGATGGATGTAATGGGAAGATTCAGCAGTGCTGAAAAATACAAAAATACTGAAAAGTGCAGTAATACTGGAAAGAACAAAAAATTTGAAAAACACAACAGTATTACAAAGCACAACAGCACAGCGATAGAACAACAAGTTTGTTGAAAGAACTAAGTATTGTTGATGTTGTTATATTTTCACATGCCGCATAATCATGGGATATCGTGTTAGTTAATGAAATAGTGACAGCATACGCATAATGGAAGTCCTCTCCCCCTCCTTAATGAGAGGTCGCCTTCGACCGATTAGACGAGAAATGGATATTTCGGTGGCTGGATAAAGAGTATAGACATAAATGGGTCTGAGTACGTAGATGAATGATGGGACAATATGGATAGAATGAAAGCATGGGTATAATTATAATGAATGATAAGAGACAAGAATTTTTAGTTGATGATAAGTTAAGTGATAGGAAAGGGAACAACAATATGTAGAAAAAAAGGCTTTTGCTGGTGATATTCTAATTGTGTATGATATGATTGAGAAAAAACATAAATGCATGCATAAAGGTTAAGAGTAGGGAAGTATTTAGAGGAAATAATCTCTCTAAAAAATATATAAATGGGAAGAGGGTATTATAAGAGTTATTGATTGTGGAAATGGAACTTCAATACCATAAGCAGAGCTTCTGCTGCCACCAGGCATCCATAGCCTTGACAGAGTTACTTTTTAACCCAAGTGAGCCAGGATCCTCAATTTATAAGTGAAATTTTTTATTGTTGTTCTTACAGAAGAGACCAATGTGTTGGCATGGTAACCAGATAACCACACTGCCATTCACTGGGAAGTATCAAAATTAAATAGGCTGGCTCGTGATGAGACCTCATGTTCCAAGGATATTTTAGCCATCCAATGGACCATAACCCTGGTGTGGTGGCCATAGTGGGTATGTCACATTGCTACATCCTTATGAACATGGTAGGCTGGCTCTTAATGAGACCCCCTATCCTCTATCTGTAGACTAATTATCATTACATATTTTTATGATAAATAGAGGGAGGCTCAGTACTCCTTAAGAGTAGGGATGGTGTAAGAAGTTAAAACATATCAATAATAAGGAAAATTATACCCATATTCCCATTGATAATAGACAGAGAGAATTATAACCAGGAAAAGTAGAACCAACATGGTAAAGATGATCAATCAGTATCATATACCATAGAAATTAGTACAGAAAAATAAAATATAAATAATTGTGTCCCTTTCAATTCTTTTAGGCCTATCATCAAGAATTTGTCTTGGTAAAAAATCGTAATGTTTAAAAATAGTCACCTGCTTTAATAAAATCCATAAGTCTTTGTCCGCATGAAGGTACTATACTACAGGCCATAAAAGGAAACAAAGAAATGAAGCTGAAAAAATGAACTAGAAGTATTTGGGAAATATATAACAAGGGTGTTGTTCAAAACACACAAAAAAATGCAAGAAGAAAAAAGAAAAAAAAAAAGTGTTGTTCCAAAGATGGAACAACAAAAAAGTGTTGTTTCGAAAATGGAACAACAAAATCAAAAAGTGTTGTTCCGAAAAGGGAACAACAAAATCAAAAAGTGTTGTTCCGAAAAGGGAACAGCAAAACCAAAAAGTGTTGTTCCGAAAAGGGAACAGCAAAATCAAAAAGTGTTGTTCCAAAAAGGGAATAGAAAAACTAAAAAGTGTTGTTCCGAAAAGGGAACAGCAAAATCAAATAGTGTTGTTCCAAAAAGGGAACAACAAAACCAAAAAGTGTTGTTCTGAAAAGGGAACATCAAAATCAAAAAGTGTTGTTCCAAAAAGGGAACAACAAAACCAAAAAGTGTTGTTCCGAAAATGGAACAGCAAACCCAAAAAGTGTTGTTCTGACAAGGGAACAGCAAAATCAAAAAGTGTTGTTCCAAAAAGGGAATAGCAAAAGAAAAAAGTGTTGTTCTGAAAAGGTAATAGCAAAAATCAAAAAGTGTTGTTCCAAAATGGGAACCACAAAACCAAAAAGTGATGTTCCAAAAAGGGAACAACAAAACCAAAAGTGTTGTTTCGAAAAGGGAACAGCAAAACCAAAAAGTGTTGTTCCGAAAAGGGAACAGAAAAATCAAAAAGTGTTGTTCCAAAAAGGGAACAGCAAAACCAGAAAGTGTTGTTCCGAAAAGGGAACAACAAAACCAAAAAGTATTGTTTCGACAAGGGAACAACAAAATCAAAAAGTGTTGTTCCTAAAAGGGAACAACAAAATAGGAAAAAACAAATTAAATTGGAAATCTTATTTACAAAGATAAAAAAATGAATTTCTACAAAGATGAAGCTGCGGAAGGATTATCTTCTGCAGCTAAAACTTGCATGGCGGAGTCTTTGCGTATCTGTTGACAAAAATATTCTCTTGTAAGTGGTCTTTGGTAAAGGCGCACCCGATGTCCATTTGCTTTAAAGGAACAATTAGACCCATCAATGGTGGTTAACGTAAGAGTGCCATTGTCATGTACTTCCTTTATTTCATAGGTACCTAACCACCTAATCTTCAGTTTGCCAAGGAAGTCTTGAAACCTGGAATCATAGAGAAGTGCCCAGTCACCCTCATGAAATGTCTTTTTCTTGATCAGAGAATCATGTCATTTGGCTCTTTGTTATTAAATTTGTGTAATATGTTGCAAAGCAGAAAGCTGGATTTCATCTAATTCATTTCATGAAAAAGAAAATCCAGTCCCACTTCTTGGGCTGTCCTTAGTGTTTGTATCTCAAATTCTATGGGAAAAATAGGTTCCTTACCAAATACAAGTTGATATGGGGAGTATCCAGCAGTATTCCTCCAAGTTGTGCGATATGCCCACAAGGCTTCTGGCAATCAAGTAGCCCAGTCTCCTCTGTGCGATGAGACTGTCTTTGTTAGAATAGCCTCAATTAGTTTGTTGGTTCTTTCTACCTGCTCGTTTGCTTGATGGTGATATGGAGAGGTAATTCTGTGAATAACATGATGATTTTTTAGTGTAGTAGAAATATTGTGGCCTACGAATTGTGGCCCTCCATCAGTGATTACTTCTTTGGGTAACCCATATCGTACAAAAATTTCAAAAAGAAAGTTTATCACAGTTTCTTTTGTGGCTCTAGGTAATGCTACCGCTTCCACCCACTTGGTTACATATTCTATTGCAACCAATATATATGATTTTTGGTTGGATAATGAGTTGATTGGCCCAAAAAAATATATTTCCCAACACCAAAAGGTTCTATAACCAACTGTGGATGCAGACGAATCTCATTAGATTGGCCAGGGCAACCCATCCTTTGAAAACTATCGTAGGCCTGGGAAAATTTCTTAGCATCTTTAAAAATCGTGGGCCAGTAGTAGCCCATTTGTAAAATTTTGTGTCTAGTTCTACGGTCTGCAAAATCTCCACCACAAGTTCCATTGTGGCAGGCTTTTAAGATATCATAAATTTCATCTTCCCTGATACACCTGCGAATGTGCATATCGGCCCCTGTGTGAAAAAGGTATCCTCCAATCCAGGAGAACCGAGTGTTGTGATGTACTATTGATTTCATTTCTCTCGGTGTCAGATGTTTAGGTAGTTTTCCTAATACTAAATAATTCACCACATCTACATACCATGGTGTTTTCATGGTTACAGAAAATAGGTTTTCATCCAGAAACTGATCCTCTACTGATATTGCGTCATTCGTTCTTGGCACTCGGGAGAGGAATTCTGCCACAAGGTTTTCCTTCCCTGGTCGATCCCTTATAGTTACGTCAAATTCCTGCAAAAGTAGCAACCAACGTGTCACTCTTCCATTCTTAATGGCTTTATTAGCTAAGTATTTAATAGCAAAGTGATCTGTATATAGAATTACAAGGTATCCAATTATATAGTGTCTGAATTTGTTAATAGCATAAATAACAGCTAAAAACTCCTTCTTTGTTACTATGTAATTCAATTTAGCAGGGGTTAAGTTTTTGCTAATGTAATATATAGCTTAAGGTTTCTCTTCTTCTTCTTGGCCAAGAACTGCTCCAATGGATGTGTCTGATGCATCTGATGAAATTTGGAATGGTATATCCCAGTTCAGACCTCATAATACTAGTGCTGTTGATACTAGTTGTTTTAAATCTGTAAAGGCAGTATCACTTTTGTCAGCCCATATGAAATCATTGTTTCCTATTAAGGCATATAATGGCGCAGGAATTTGTGAAAAATTCTTGATAAATCTACGATAATATCCAGCAAATCCCAGAAAACTACGTACCTCTATTTGAGTGCAGGGAGTAGCTAGTAAATGAATTACCTGTATTTTTTCCAGATATACTTGAATTCCAGTTGTTGAAATGTAATGACCCAAGATCAGGCCTTCTGTCATCATCATATGGCACTTTTCGTGACTTAAACATAGGCTGATAGCAATACACCATTCCAAAAATTTTTCCAATGTCATTAATTCTTGCTCAAATTTATCTCCATAAGGTGTGAAATCTTCCATGTATACTTCCAATCATTCATTTATAAAGTCTACAAAAATACTGAGTATGGCCCTTTGGAATGTGGCAGGTGCGTTACACAACCCAAAAGGTAATACCCTATAGGCGAATGTTCCCCACGGACAGGTAAAGGTGGTCTTATCCTGGTCTTCAGGAGAAATTTGAATTTGGTTGTAGCCACTGAAGCCATCTAGGAAAGAGAAAAATTTATTCCCTGCCAGTGTGTCTAGGACCTAATCAATAAATGGAAGGGGACAGTGGTCTTTTTGCATTGCCTTGTTAAGTTCTCTATAGTCAACGCATATTCACCATTTCCCATTCTTTTTGGGAACCACAACTAATGGAGAAACCCATTTACTGTCAGGTATAGGATAGATAAAATTCACATCTAACAGTTTTTGAAGCTCTTCTTTATCAATATCCTTTAGATGAGGATTTAATCTACGCTGAGGTTGTCGAATGGTTTTTGCATCCTTTTCAGTGTAGATATGATGCATGCATAACTGAGGGTCAATCCCTTTCATATCTGAGTAATCCCAAGCAAAATCCCCTTTATTTTTCCTAAGGACTTGAATAAGTTTCTGTTGCTGGTCATTACTTATATTAATGTTGATTTTCAGGATCTTCCCTGGCTTAATTTCAATAGGTTTGCTACTATAAACAGTGGTTGTTGGTATTTTTTTATCATGGATATCTCTCAGGGGATCTTCTTCGATTTCGTTATCAAGGACTGCCTTAAACATGTGACATTTCGAACTTAATACTGTGGTAGGATGATTGATAAAAGTATTAATGACATTGTCTTCAGTTTGGTTTTTGAATTCAAGGGAATCTACCATCGTCAATGGTGACCGAATATTTTATATTAAGTATGTTGCAGGTTGCTTCCTGGTTTTCATAATAGTTAAGCTTAGCTGAGCAGGGGGGTATAAAGCTAAATTTTTCACATCATTCCCCCTAGTTATAGTCATACTGCCTGTCCGGCAGCTGATATAAGAATCAGCAATCGCTAGCCAAGGCCTTCCTAATATTAAGGGATGCCCATCTAGCTAGTTCCTAGGATTTATAATCAAGAAATCTGGCGAGTATTCCCAAGTGTCAACAGAGACCATCACATCCTGTAATATTCCCTCTGGTATAATGACTGAGTGGTCAACTAGTTCCAGTAAGGTAGTCATTGGTTCCAAGGCTATGATACCAAGGATGTCGCAAGTTGTGGTTGTGAGAATATTAATGGCTGCCCCTAAGTCGACTAAAGAATTGGGAAAGAATGACCATTTATCTGGACTGTGAAAATGGGGTTTTGGGGATCTTCATATTTTACAGGAGTCTCTTTGCCTAGCAATAAATCAGACAAAGCCCCAACAACATGGACAGTAGAGGTTGTTTTTGTTTTCCTCACAAACTTATTTCTACACAATTCTTTGATAGTTTTGGCATATATTGGAATGTATTGGATAGCCTGTAGGAGAGGGATTTTTATACAAATATTCTTAAGTTCACCCAGAAGATCAAAATTAGGATATTCAATCAGGCGTGGTATCAACAATCTTTTTGGGAATGGGGGGGAAGTGGTTATGCTTTGTTCAGGATTTTTTTGTCTGGCTGTATCTTCCCCTTGTTTTATTTCTTGATCATCTATAGTCAGAGGATTATTTGTGTGTGGTTCTTCCAGTTGCAAATATTTATCCTTATCTAAAGTGATTTTACATCCAGGTCTCAACTTAAGCTCATTACATTCTTTCAACTCATTTTCAGGGTCGAGACCCTCAATCATTTGTATTGACTGGATTGGTTTGTTATTTGGATTTGGGTTGGGTTGATCTGGAAGTTGCGGTCGTATATTAGATTGAGGATTCTTCTGCAACATATATGGTGCTGGTAAAGTTGGTTGAGATAGAGGAGTGGTCCCTATAGGCTGGTTCGTAGACCTTTGCCAATTTGATTGCCAGTTCTGATTTTGTGAGGTGGAAGGGGACCATTGGGAGGGATAAGGGTTGTTTTTCCAAAATGGTGGTGGATAAGGGAAATTTGGCCAACTATTATTATTTTAATTTGACTGATCGGGCCATGGTGGCATAAAGAATGCTTGAGGTGGCAAAAAAGGTGGTTGATTTTGCCATGCTGCCCTTGAATATTGCTGAGAATTATATTGTGAGGAAGGAAAGAATGAAGATGGATTGGTAGACATACCTGTCTAACATGCTTTCCATTAGCGATGCTGGTTCAACAGATATACTGGTTCCATTTCTTCTTCTGCTTCCTTGAAAACTGATTTCAGTCCTAGCAGTGATGGGTAGCTTTTCGTGGCATGCTCTTTAGTGCATATGGTGCATGTTCGTATCGTATCTAGGGGGAATTCTTTATGACTGTGCTTATTTCTACAACGAGGGCAGAAATTAGCCAAATCTTGTTTTGTTATGGCCTGCTTTTGCTTAGCTTTCATGACATCCAATTGTGTCGTCAAGGTCCCCAAGATATCTGTCTTGAAATCCTCCAACAGATTGTTGACTTCACTTCATGTAACGTTGTCTCTGGAGGCTTTGTTGTCTCTGGGGCTTGCATCACGTCCAACTGGTTTCAGCCTTGTACTACCCCTGGAACACTTAATTCACAAATCTATAATATTGTTATAGCTTTCTTGATAAATATCACCTATACCCATTATATTTAGTGTCTCTACCCATTGGTCTTTCATACCTTTGATCAGTGTGGTTTTTATAACATTATCAGGTAGATTTGTCTAAGGAGACCTTTGCAGATTATATTGGAAACGTTCTACATATTCTTCCAGAGTCTCACTAGGCTTGGCTGCCATTTGAAAATTTTCATCTTTTAATTCCCTAGTTCAGCAATAATCTTGATATTTTTCAAGGAAAGATGTTTTCATTTGGTCCCAATAATTGATGGTGCCTCCACCGAGTCCCATGAACCATCAAAGTAGAGGGGAATAGCTTCAGCTTCTGGGGATCAGTAGTGTAAGCATAACCCTTGCATAAAACATCAAACTCGAAAAGGAATGCATCGGGATCTTCTGAAGTTAACCCATGAAAGGTAGGAATATTCTGTAATGGAATAGCCTTCATGGGGGCATTGATAGTTGTGTCAACAATAAGGTATTGTAATGTAGAAGTTTGAGGTTGCTGGTTATGAGCCATTTGGTAAAAAATATGCCAATATTCTTCAGGGATCTCCGGAGCTGGAGAGTTATTCCTAGGATGTTTATAAGAGGCTAGAATAATTCTAACAACACTACCTTGATATGGAATACTAAGTGTCCTCTGTTCAGTCACTACTGCAGGAGATCTAGGTTCTAATAATTTAATTTAAAAACTTCCTATTTCTCCTTCTCCTTCACGGAGGTTGCAATAATTTCCTTCTTGTGAAGGGCGAGTTTGTGAATTCTCAGTGTTTTGAAAACTCTGTTCAATCCCTTCATTCTTGCTATGAATCTCATCGTTATCTATAGATGGTGGTTCTGCAGTTTGAAGGAAGTTAGTAGAACGTCTGGTAGAAATAATTCGGGGTCCTACAGATGACTGAGACTCATATTTTCTTAAGATTTCATCGATAAAAGTTGATCGTAAGGGTCGCCGATCCCTTATGTTTTTCAGGTTTAGAAGGAGGAATTTTTTCTTTTTCAGGTTTTTCCCTCTTATTCATTCATGCAGAAACATAAACATTCATTCCTACTTTAAATTCTCACGCAATTCTGCTAGAAAGCAGGCGGATGAGCGAGAATTTTACTCGTTCTTTAGCAGGTTCTTACCTTCTTTTTTTAATACCAAGTTCTCCCTTAGCAGAAAAAGACATCAATTAGACATTACTCAGAGCAGCAACACACTCCCCAGCAATGTCGCCAAAATGTTGGGTGCTAAAAGGTGTCTTTAAAAACTCCTAATTGCCTCACATTAATTATCAACCAGGGTAAGTCCTTTTATTTCAAGTGTGTACACAATATATGCAATATTATTCATACAAGGAGTAATGCTAAAGCCAATCGTTGAATACAAATGTAATCATAAATCTGAAGATTATAGAAAAGGATTTATCTATGCATTATAATCCAAAATTGTGATTCATTCTTTAATTCAAATGATTTAATCAACCGAGAGCACAAAAACAATAACCAAGCTCTTTCAGTTGGATCTAAACACTCAAACAATAGGAAATTAAATGGAAATAACAGGTTGTGCTTTAAATAATCAAGACTAATTCATTTAACAAACAACTTCAATAAACTAGAAATGCGCATCGGTTTAGCTTCAGGTCACAATGGCTCCTAGGGTTTCTGCATACAGTCTATGGGCTGCCGCCTCTCCACAGCTGCTCCTGTCCAACTCTGTCAGATTCGGAACCATGGCTCCTCTGTTCCAGTGGCAGCATCCTCTTGATACACAGGGTCTCTCTCTCAACGGTCTCTCAAGTCCCATTGTAATCTTTTTTTCAGCTAAAGACTTCAACGCAACATGCTACGCTTTACAGCAAGCGACAGTCATGACTTCCATAGCTCTATGTCCGTCTAACTGCGCGGTGGCACGATGGTGCGATCGGGCCTTCACTTTATTTGGCCGCTGGCTCATTTTCCTCTGCGCCTTTTCCTGCAGATTCCTTCCCTTGGCTACTTCCGCACTGGGCTTCCACATGCAGAAGTAGTATCGCTGGGATCTGGAGCTATCTCTGAAGCCCTGTGAACTCACTGAATCAACTTAGATTCCTAACTCTTGCAGTCGGGATCCTTCTCATCTCCAGCAAATGACTTTTCAGATTCAAATAATTCTTCTGACGGGCAAAACCCTGCTCCTTGGGGTCCAGCCCTCTTTTACAGTGCGCCATCTCTCAAAGATCCTCGAACAGAGGCTAGGGATCCCTTCCTCCCTTTTGCGGAACCTCTTTGCTGGTAAGCAGCTTGATAATAATCTTCCTCTTTCCTTTTACAATAATGAAAGAAATTCCACAGTGATCCTATCACTTCGGCTAAGGGGAGGTGTCGTTGGGCAATCTTCCACCTCCAAAGGTTTTTCCTATAAATATGCGGTTCATGCATAGCCTACAAAGAAGACTGCCCAACCAGTTGAGGCTCCCAAACCTTTCTTGGTGGACAAAATGGAGGAAACCCCTGCCATTGAAATCACTCATCCATCTCTGGATGATCAATACCATATATTTGCATAAATAGCCATCATTTGTCGATTTAATGGACTATGGCCCTGTACTGTCGATCTATACCAGTGGATCCACTCCAATTGGACCAACAACAGCAAATTCTTCTTATGCTCGAAAGGCTTATTTATTGTAGCCTTTGCCTTCAATGAAGATTACCAGAAAGCCTTAACGGGAGGCCCCTGGTTCTAGGGATTAGTTGGAATTTTCCTCACCCCCTGGTTCCCAGACTTTGACCCCTCTATAGTTGTCATCACCAAGCTTCCTATCTGGGTCAGGCTACCAAATCTCCTTGCACATCTATGGCATTTTTTTGTCTTTCAAGGAATCGGGGACACCTTAGGCCGCTTCCTAGCAACAAATACCTCAAGGGGGGAGAAAGGAATATATACCTTTGGCAGAATATGCGCGGAAATAGATATTAGCAAAGGGCTGCCAGATCAGATCATCCTTAAAATTGGGGACTTCCATTGGACGCAAACTTTGGACTATGAGAACACAGCCTTCAAGTGTCACTATTGCCATCAGACGGGGCATCTCCAGAATACATGTGCAACATTCCTCGACAAAAAGAAGAATATCTATCACAAATCCAAATCCAAGTGCTGGAAACCTTATGATAGACCCCCTATGGATGACATAGAGTCCTCTAGCTCTGATGAGGAGGATATTTAAGTGGAAGAGGAGAATTTGGAGCATCCGAAGGACTCGCCGACAGCCCACCCTAAGGATCCTTCTGCGCCTCTGATCTCGCAGAAACGCTCTCATGAGTCTTCTTCTTCTGATTCAGACAAGGAGACTCCTCCTTTACCACAGAACAATCTGCAAATGGTTCCGGTCCAGCCAGATCAGAATGGTTGGGTCAAAGTCAGTAAAAAGAAAGGGAAAAAATGTCAATTGGGAGACTCTGCCCCTGCTGGGTAGACGCCTTAGTCTAGCTAGTTCATTTTTGTTCTCTTTGTTATCTTTTTTCTTATGCCATGGATGCTCTATGGGACCGAGGTTGATACTATACCATTTCTAGCTCCCTTGCTCTTTAGCTTCGCTTCTTTGCAAGCTCTGATTGTACCATATGTCTTTTCTTAATAGAATTAGTCTTATTCAGAAGAAAAAAAATAAACTATAAATGCGCATGCAGAGGAATAAATACATAGATCTAAATTATCAAAGGAAATTCACTATAAGCAGAAAATCATATGATACTTGTAGTAAAGGAAAAGGTATAGCACAAAGAACGACAGTGAGATTCACCAGAAACCGGGCCCTTAGCTGCCAGCGAACACTGCTTAGTTACTCCAGAATAATCGAATGGACAACAACGCAACTATGTATTGATCATCAAAATCATTACAATACAAATCTGTCCTTCAGAACTATGTTTTGTTCATTACAAATGATGTGTAAATGAAAGATACATAATAGAGTATGTAATACAATCTGATTTACATTCTCCTTTCTTCTATATCATCGCATCCACGCTCTGTCTTCGTATTTTTCTCATTCTTTTATAGTTAGAAGAGAGGAAAATGCGATCCCTCAGGATCAGGGGATGTTGAGGGATTCGCAACAAATTACTATCTTTAGACAGTTGGTCATTCTCAGGGATTCGGTTTCTGATTTGACTGTCGTTATCGTGCCTTATTTCCTTTTGATTAGATCCTGTTGTTCCTTTTTGGGAACAACTCTAATTTTATCTCTTATTTTCATCATAAAAATAATCGAAATTAGTTTGAATGGTTAAACCATATCAGGACTATTTCACTCATTCTTTATCAAAATCCATTTATGATATTATTATAATATGACACAAAAATGGATGAAGAAGAGGAAAAAGGACAATAATTAACAGTAAATACATACCCATTCCAGGCTCAACAACTGCCATCTTCACTGTTTGATGCACTAGTACCATGAGATGATGGTGAGGGATTGTGAAAAGGTGATGAAGGAGGATCATTATGATGTGAAGGAATGTGAGTGGATGGTGATGCATGAGTAGTGGGGTGTGATGGTGAAGGAGGAATGGGAGGATGAGAATATGAAGAGACATCTCATTGCTGATGGCCTTGTGGAGAGGTGAAAACCTCATTGGCAATGAAGGTCTCCCATCGAATTCCTTTCTATTGTAGTTGGTGCATAACCGCCATTTTGATAAGTGAGTGATGGAATAGGCTTTGCATCTACTGAGCAAAATATTTATTTTGCACTATATAGGCCATTTTGTCAATGCTTCTGTAGAGGTAATAGGGTATGTGCAACATCCTCACTCTAGTAAAATGCATAAGCAGCCTGATGTGGTAGGAGTAAAGGTGGGAGAACCTTCCCTCACATGTGAAATATTTCATTATGATCCTCATCATAGGTGCATATCTATCAAGCAGGTGTGAAAAAGGAAAGATGGATTTGTGGTGATCCTTATACCTAGGTTTCAGATATGGCTCAAAGTAACTCATGTATCAGTTTTCCAGCTTAAACCATTTCTCCCCTACACTAGGTATGTCTGTGGCATTGGCAATGGCATCTGTAGATAATTCAAAGGTGACCCCTACAAGATTAGCCTGTTTTTCAGGAAATTTAATGATTAATAGTCTAGCTAGCTCAGGGTGGTTTTGCACCTGCTGCACCTTTTCACAAAATTCATAGCATCCTACATGCTTGAAGCAGGAAACAGTAAGTGGAGATGCCATTAGCTCCCTTGTGTTTAGGGGTTCAAATATATTGATATTTCCTCCTTTATGATCATGCCTCCTTGGAATTTTGGCCTCTCCTCCACTACCACTGTCCTCCCCCCCTGCTAACATGTTTAAAACTCTATTTTAAAACACTCTTGGGCTGATGTCAAATGGGCAATGGAATGTCAATATTTTTGCAAGTGAAAGGACTGAGTGTTAAGAATGGGATGGGTGTAGGGACAGATTAAGTGAATGAACAACCTCCAAAATAGTGTAATCCCTCTATATATCACTTATTTTCTTTACAGGTAGACGAAGTAATGGTAAACAGTGATTCCAATTTTAAACACCTAGGTTTTCTTCTTACGGCTTCAACTTCTTTCAATTACAAATCATAAAATAGCTAGAAAATGTGGTTAGGGCATCCACTTGCCATTTATCAGTGCCTTGGAGGACCTTAGAGAAATATTGAAATATATTTGGAGTGAATTGAGTGGTTGTAGGGTTTAGGAACCCTTCCTGCCCAAGCGCGCAGTACTGAGGCCAAGGGCGCAGTGCCAGTCCTGAGCGCGCAGCGCCAAAGGTTTTCTTCATTGGGCCTTTCAGGAAAGAGCGCATCGCTCTGTCAAGGGTGGAATGCCCACTTCTAGGCATGCAGCACCTTTGGAATTTGCATAGGGAAAAACTGCAAGGGGCACAACGCCAAGTCCCAGGAGCGCTGCACCAAGCTGAGTGCGTAGCGCCAGACAAATTTTCCCAATTTTGACTTGAAAATCCCAAATTCTTCACTCCTGAGCGCCCTTTATCACTTGAAATGCAATAATTATTTATTGAAGTGTTAGACATGCTTTTATAGGCTTATGGAATATTGATTTAATCTTTAAAACCCACTTTCTAAAGTTTAAGAGTCCTCTTTTCTTACTAACACCCTTTTGACACTTTTTCTTTGTAGGTTTGCTTAAGTCATAAAGTTGAATTTTCTTGTCTTATTGATGTCCTTTAGCACTTTTAATTTGCAGGTGACTAAAAAAATTGAAGTTGACTTTCCCCTTTGCTCCTTGAGGCATGCCAAATTCACCTTGGCAACTTTGGGATGATTACACACAGTAGCATCTTCAAAATCCTTTTTGTTTCCATCATGGAGTTCGAGTCATCATTTCACCTTCTCTAGCCACTTTCCCAAAACCCTAGGTGTCTAGAGTGCTTTACAACAATCATCAGTGTTGTCTTCTAAGTTCTTTATAGCCCTTTCAAGTTCATTCATTTCTGTCCAGTTCACCTCACCTTTTTCCCTATCTCATAAATATTTTCTACTATAATTTCTTCATGTTTGGCTTTGTGTGTCTCCTCCAGGTCATTTCTGCAAGTGGTCACTGTTTTGGCACTCAACTAGGCCATCAAGCTCAAAACCTAGTTCTCTTCAAGACCAAATTGTTTCCCCTTCCTTGCTGCAAGTTGTATTCATTCAGGAGTAGACAATCTACCTCATCAACACCTTCTACTGACAAATCCTTTAACACTCCTGTATAAGTGCTAAACTCTTTGCATTTACCTCTTGCAGACTTTGAACTGATAAGGTAGTCTTCTTTGGAAATTTTTAGGTCTTCCTTGAATAACCATGTCTTGACATTCTATCACACCTGAGCCAGATTCTAGTAGTGCCTGAAACATCCAATGGTGAACTTACAACATATGAAACCCTAATGACCTAATGGGAGGGTCCTTTGACCTGATTTTGACTAGAATTTGACTTGAAGGCTTCTTAAGTGAAAATAGAGTATTTGTCAAAAGTGTTGTATTGAAGATCCAAAATCTAATGTACTTGATTTATCTAAAGAGCCTACAGAGATGGTTTTGAGACCATCAATAATTGAGGGACCTGTGGAATATGGGAAAAAGGTTTTATGAAGGCAAGAAGGATGAGAATGAGAGGTGTAGGCCTATAATGAGTTTGTAGGAGTGACAAGGTGACCATGAAATGGAAAGACTGATAGAATAGTGAAAATGTTTCTATAAGGATAATGAAGGCAGTGTGATTTCTGAAACTCATAATGTTTAAGGAATATTGTTTTCAGAAATCTAGGACTATCATATAGTCATCTAAAGATAGTGAAAAATACTGATGACTAATAGTGGCTCCACTTGGGGAGGGAAATGCCTTTTCAGGAGGTGTCCAAAACCTCATAGTTTAGATCTCTGAGTTTTGAAGATCAGTACCTTACTTGTACTTGGCAGATCCCTCTTCCTTCACTTGTTGATTTACTCCTGTTCTTTGAAGCTATGATCTCAAATTCTGAAAAAACATGATTTCTTCAATATGAATTCTACCTACCCATCATAATTTTCCTTATATTTTTTCTTCTTTTGGCTACACTTGGAGTTGCAAACCCTTGACATCATTTTCTTTTGAAAGAATAAAAATATCTATGTCTACCCTTATAACTTCCAAGAGCTCAGATTAGGTTGATGAACTCTTTTATTCTCTACCTACTCTACCTATCTATCAAGGTTAAGCAGTTTCACATATATTCATTCTCTAATCTACTAACATGAAATTTAAAACATGACCAAACCAAGGTTAAGAAATCTTATTTTATATGGGTTGTGGAATTTTGGACAAGCTGCACATAGAGTTTAGTTTTGCACAAGTAAAACAAGAAACTTGAGGGCTTATAATTTGGAATTTGTTACTCATCCCTCTCTTTCTCTTTTGGTTCATATTTGAGCATTGAAACCAAATATCTTTTTCTAATATAATCTACTGATAAGCCAAGTTTACATGGTTTGGAACACCTTCTTTCACTAACCTATCAGCATAAATTTAAAACATGTTCAATTTGTTGGAAATACTGAGAGGGGGGGTGAATCAGTATTCCTTTCAATTAGAGCATTAGTTAATATTCAATTATTATCAGTGTTTGTACAATGATAGCAGTAAACAAAAGGAACACAAATGAACACATTTTTTAAGGTGGAAACCCACTCCAAGAAAAAACCACCTATTACTTTTCTAATAATTCTTTAATATTCAACTCCAATTGAAAATAAAGCTCCAAATTCCTAGAATCTAGAAAAGCATTCTTCTCCAGCTCCCACTGGATGGATGCTTCAACGCCAGAGATTCTTTAGTAGTCAACTGAATGGATGCCCCAACACCCAATGAGCTACAACTCACCCTAGCACCACCACCCTACCACCCTATAGAATAATAAAACAAGAAAGGACTCTCGTACCAGGGAAAATGGTCCACTTTACAATGATATAGAATGATGTAGAAGAAGAAGACATACTAGACCATAACCCCAAATATGACACAACCACCTAATGATGATCCTAGACCTCGAGACACTGCCTCTTCGACTCTTGGTAGATGGACACTTGTACAATTTTTACAATGATGCATTTACAATGACTTAGTACAATGATACCTTTACAATGACTATATGCAGTGCTACCCACTTGAAGACTTCATGTGGTGAACTTCTTGTTGCTGTTATGCACCTTGGCTGCTACTCTTTTCATGCTACCCTATGCTTCACCTTGCTTTTCTTTTCTGCCCTAGAAATTCTGGTCCTTTGCAGCCCTTGATAACACATGATCTAGCTTTTTCTTGCCTTCTGGGAGCTCAATATTGCATCTGGTGTATCTCTATTATTTCAAATCCCCAATATGTGATTTTTGGCCCTGTAGTATTCCTCTGAGTCTTATTTCCAATGCCATATGTCTGACCCAATTTGGATTCTTTAAGAGAGAGTTATGCCCAATCTCTCACAATGGCCTAATTATGGACTGGTTCAGTAGAGAAAAATTGTACGACGTGCCATGTGTCCCTGTTTCTTCATTAAGCTCTGAAATTGATACATAGAAAACTATAGGCTGTGAAATATCAGTCACTTTTTACAGAATTCCAATCTGATACTCAGTGTGAGAGTTATGATGATTTTCCCAAGGTCACTTCTTTGAGATGAATTTCAGGAGCTTGCAAAACCACTGACTTCCATAGATCATATCTCCAAAAATATTGTGAAAATTGATCTGAAATGTTTACAGGAGATTCCTCAGGATTTCAACTTAACCTCATAAAAATTTAGGGTTCTGAACTTTCGTAGAAAAAAATTTAGAGCGAATATTCCACGATGACTTGTTTCAGATGGTGAAATCCTTACATAACAAGGATATGATGATCACAATTTATATAAATTCTTAGGTTGAGAGGGGCTTCAAAAAGTGAACATGGGAGGGATTTTAGGAGCTTAAAAATTATTAATTATTGACTTTTCAATGACCCATGCCACAACCCCATGGGGTTTTATCCCACTAACTGGGGTTACAAACTTCAAACATGAATATATCTCAAACCGTGAATAATTATGTGGTGTGCCATATATCAATGGAAACATCTCGACAATTAGAAACCATAAAAATAATTCTTGACCCAAAATATAGTAGTTTGGTAGGTAAAAATTAGAATGCAATATTGGGGTAGCCCTTGGTGCTTCTTGGGTTGACATCAATGACAACTGCTGATCAACACAATCATGATTAGGCTAACTGACTGAACAAGACTTTATTTTCTTTAAAAGCAGTGGCATTTGGACTTGCACACTTTCAGCAATATTCTTTTTTGGTATGGGGTTGTACCTTTTCTTTAATCCTACCCTCTTTTTCTTCTTTTATTAGTTTTTTTTATTTCATTTTTCTGATCTCTTACTCAAATAGTGTTATGTACAATGAATGAGGCTTAAAACTAAGAATTTTTAACAAAAATAGTGTTTGAGCATCCTACCATTGACAGGACCTCCAAATAGCTCTGTTCCATCCAGTTCTCGTAGGAAGAATGCATTGTTACCTCTTGCAAAATGGATGGTGTAAGGACCCTTCCATAAAGTTTCAAATTTTCCATGCTTTCCTTTGTCCTCTCTCCTTGAATCCCAGTTCGGCACTTTGCCTCCAATCTGGAAATCATTTTCGTTGGTCCTTCTGTCAAAGATCTTCTTGATGTTCTCTTGCACTGCTTATGCTCTGTTGTAAACTTCTTCCTTTGATTGCTGCAATTGAATGGTTTGGTTCAGCCTCCTTTGCATATCATTTTCTTCTGATTGTACCTCTTGGAGGAGCTTCATCACCAAAACTCCCAAGGATGTTGTAAAAAATGAATCCATGCCATACACTAGTTGATAGGGAGACATATTGATTGATTTCTTACTTGTTAATCTGTCAGCCCATAGTGCATGCACCAGTTTTCTATGCCATGACTTTTTGTTCTCTTCCAACAACTTCTTGATGATGTTCACCAAAATTTTGTAAGAGGACTCAGCCAGCCCATTACCTTGAGGGTAATAAGTTGTAGAATGCCCTAGTGTGATGTGATACTTGTAGGAAAATTCCACCATTCTCTTGGACTTGAATGCAGCAACATTATCGATGATGATTTTTCTTGGGTAGCCAAACCTGGACAAGTTGTTGGTTTCAAGGAATTTGATGATTACTGAGTCAGTGACATTCCTTGAAGGGATGGCTTCTATCCATTTGGTGAAATAGTCAATTGTAGTGATGATCCATTTGTGTTGGGCACATGAGGCAGGGTGGATTTCTCCAATGAAGTCCAAACCCCACTATTGAAAAGGAGTTTAAACACTGATAGGATGCAAAGGTAAAGGCTGTATTTTTCTCTTTCCATCAAATATTTGGCATTTATGGAAAGTCATTACTAGCATGTGGATATCAGGGAAAAGAGTGGGCCAATAGAAACCAGCTCTGAGGATTTTGTTGGCAGTGGTTCTCCAATAGAGGTGACCTCCACATTCTCCTTCATGAAACTCATTCATGATTCTATCTACATCATCTTCAAGCAAACATTTAAGTAAGATACCAACATAATTTTTCCAATACAAAGCTTTATCTAGAATGCATAAATTTGCAGGGTTTAGTTTCAAGAATCTAGCCTTTGTCTTGGACAAACTAGGAGGAGAAGTTAGATTAAAAAGCACATGCAATATATCAGCATACCAAAGTGAGTTTAGAAATTCTTCTTCAATGGGTGGAGTCTCTAGCTCCTCTTGTTCATCTAAGGAATGTATCATGTTTATGTCTAGTGCTTGAAAGTTTTCTTCAGCCATGAGTTTTGAAAGTCCTTACCCTTTGATCAGTTTAGTTGGCTTGATTTCTAAATCATATTCTAATATGATAGCAATCCACTTACCCCTTTTACCATCAAGATCTTGATTCAGTATGTCTTTAGCAACTGTGTGTGGAACAAAATCAATGACATGTGAATGCAATATGTAAACTCTGAAATATTTTAATGCTTTGATTAAGGAAAAGTCTTGTTTTTCTATGATGTTATATTTCATAGGTGCATCTCTTAGTGCCTTGCTGAAGAAAGCTATGGGTTTTTCTTATCCCATCATGTTCTTTTGTTGCAATACTGCAGCAATTGTTTGCTATGAAGAGAATGAAAAGATGAAAAAATCCTTGGTAAAGTCAGGGTTGATTAGAACTGATGTTTGGGTAAGTGCTTGTTTTACTAGTTTGAAGGATTGCTTTTCTTCTGTTGTCCATTTGACTCCTATTTCTCTTTTCAGCATGTTTTTAATGTTTCTTAGGAGTTCTGCAAGGTTTGGTATGAACCTTCTTAAGAAGTTGATCTTTCCAATGAAAGATTGCAGCTCTTTTATATTCCTAGGGTGACTGATCTACAATATACCCTAAATAATTTTTGGGTCTATCTTAATCCCTTCTTCATATATGATGTGGCCTAAGAGTTTTCCTTCTTGAAGAATAAACATAGCTTTCTTTGGATTTAAAGATAGACCATACTTCCTACACTTTTCAAAGACCTTTCTTCGGTGAACTAGGTGTTCTTCATCGGTTTTAGAATAGATAGTGATGTCATCAAGGTACATCACAATGAAGTAACCTATGTCTTCAAAAAAATTAATGCCCATGGCTCTTTGAAAATTAGCCCCCGCATTCATTAACTCAAAAGGAATTTTGACATACATTAAGGTGCCCCAAGGTGTCGTGAAAGCAGTTTTTTTCTGATCATCTGGGTGTACTAGCACCTGATTATACCCTAAAAAACCATCAAGAAATGATATTATTTTAGAGCCTACTACCTTTGCAGTATATGATCCATCTTAGGTAAAGGATAGTTGTCTTTCAGGGAGGCTTTGTTTAAATTTCTAAAGTCTATGCATAGCCTAATCTCCCCTGTTTTCTTTCTCACTGACACAAGGTTTGAAACCCATTCTAAGTACCTGAGTGGGACTATGATTCCAACATCATAAATCTTCTTTATTTCCTTCTCAACCAGAGGCACTAGGATAGGGTTTATCCTTCTCAATTTCTGCTTGAATGGTTTCTGGTTTTACTTGAGAGGAATCTTATGCTGAATGACGTTTGTATCATAGGACTTCAAGTCCTCATAGTCCCATGCAAACACATCTTTAAATTCTTTGAGCAGTTCAATGTATTTTTGTTTTATGTTAGGTGGTAGAGTTTTGGAAAACTTAATCATTTTGGGTTCTTCTACACTGCCTATGTTTCATTCTTCTACATCAGTCTCAGTGGATTCCATTTTTGGCTTCCTAGCAACATCATTGAAATCAAACAACTCTTCTAAGGGGACAAGACCTTTAGGAAATAGATTATATTTTTATTGCAATACCTCAAGGTTCTTTTGATCCAGATCCCTACAAAATTCTGCCTCATGAAGGTGTTCTAGCATATTTATATCAGCAGTAGGAAATGACTCTGTTTTTTGTGTTTTTTCTTCATTAGGGCAGTCTTCTTCACGATTCGAGTCTATTTTTGGCATTTCAAATTCATTTTTGGATTGTAAGAATTCCTCAGTGTGTTTGTCACCTTCAAATACTTTCCAATAATCTATGTTATCAGGTACTTTAGGTCTTCTTTTGACTTTTACCGTGTATTTTTCATTAGCATGAGGTAATTTTCAAGTGCTGGAAGCAAAGGCTAGTTCATTGGCAAGGTTGTTTTGAGCTCTTGGGATAGAGGTAAGTTCATATTTCTCAAATTTTTTTAGGAGGTCTAAGGCAGCATTCTTATATTCTCTTAGCCTAAGATTTTTGGATGAATATTCTCCTTTGATTTTCCTAATGATTAGCTCAGCATCTCCTTGAACATAAATCTTCTTAGCTCCTATGTTTTTCAACAAGTTTAATCCTAGGAGAAGAGCTTCATACTCTGCAATATTTTTTGTAAATTGAAAATCCAGTTTGTAGGAGTGAACTTCATTGGTGTTGTGTATCCAAACACCTGCTCCTGAACCAGTTTTTCCACAAGAGCCATCAAAGCTCATGTTCCAAAGAGTTTCAAGTTCAGATTCGCCATTATGTTGGTGTTAGGGGATGCAAGGGTTTTGACTGTTATGTTCTACATTTGGTGTTTGGTTTGACTATCCTAAAAGGTATAGCTCTTCCTATTTTTCATTTACTTATTGATTAATTTCATTTTCATTGTACAATATAAATGATTCAAGGTCTGAATGGATAGAATAGAGAGGGGTGTTTTTTGGCCTATCTTCACTGCTTACCATGTATTTCATGTGAGATTCTCTCTGCAATATTCTTGTTTGGTTAAAGACCAGAATGGTAGCATATGTCATGTCCATTTGGAGGTTTCCTTGGATTTTGGCTCCCCATGATCTAGATAAGAGAATGTCATACTTTGGGGGAATGTCCACCACTACAATGTCCATGACTAGCCTCTTAGCTGGTATTTTTACCAGATTGACACACAGATCTTTGATCAGGCCTATAAATTTAACTCTACTTGAATCAAAAGAGTACAATTATTTGTATGGTTTGGTTATTTCAAGGCCTAATATTTCCATCACTACCTTTTGCATGAGGTTATGTGAAGCACAAGAGTCTAGCATAGCATTGTGTAGGATTTTATCATGAATGTTCAAACTGACATAGAATGGAGGTACAACTGCCTCTTAATATTTTACCTCTACCTTAGGTCCAAATAACAACTCTGGCTTTTCATCAGTTACATTCAGAGTATCGATGTCATTTCCTATGTTTAAAGCTTTCAAAACTTGGGATCTATTTACATCTTGAGTCACTAGTTCAGTAAGAGGTATGGCTATTTTGATCTTGGCAATCTCACCCTCAAAACTGAATGGTGTTTGTGATCTTGGTATATTTACATCAGTTTTATCATACATGGTCTTTTCAGCAACGTTGGCTTACTGAGTTTTATTTGGTATGTCAGTTAAAACAGTTTTTTCAGGGCCACTAGTTGATGTACTAGGGCAACTTTGGTCACCATTATGTTGGCTGGTTTTTTCTTTGTTTTGATCATAGTTTTTAGCCATGATGTTTGTACTTTCTGCTGTCCTTTTAGGAGTATTTTCAGGGGTTTTCCTAACAGCAATGTCTAGTTTGTTTCTCTTGGAGGCATCTTGGTTTTTCCTACTTCTAAGGTCATACTACCTATGAACCTCCATGATAGCATTTTCAAATCCTAGTTTGTACTCTTCTGAACCCTCATATGCTCTTTCAATTTGGTTTGAGGAGAACATACCTTGTTCTTCTTCTATGAGAAAAACAACATCCTCACTATCAGAGCCTATTAGGTTCACATGGTTTCCTTCCGGCTCTTCAATCTCTCTTTCCTCTTCATATACATAGTTTTATTGGAAAGGGGGTATGATTTCCTGGTCATTTTCTCTTTGTCTAGTTTGAGGAGGGTCTCTTCTGAAGTTTTGATTTCTATTTCTGTTTTGAGGAATTGTTTGGTTTTCCCTAGGGGGTGCTCTTTCATTCAAGTTGATTCTCTCCATCATCATTTCCATTTTCCTAACTAGGCTTTCAATTTTAGCATTAGATGTGGATGCCATAGATTCTTCTTTGTTTGTAACCCTCTTTTCCGCTCTCATCCTAGCGCTCTTAGCAATTAGATTGGATTTTACACTTACAACTCCCCTTTGTGTGACTTCTAAAGTGAGGGGATTTCTTTCTCTCAATTGGTAAGCCATGTCGGGATCAAATCCATCTGTAAACTTCACTAGGGATAGGCCTTGTGGGGGTTTCATGTGAGGAGGGAGTGCATTGTAAACACTATTAAACCTAGAGTAGTAGTATTGGACACTCTCTCTAGTATTTATCTTAAGGTTATTATACTCTGATAGGATTTGAAGAGGATTTTTCTTAGTCTCCCACTTGTTTATGAATGTTTGATAAAGGGAAGGGAGGTCATGAATGTTGTTAGGAGTTAAGTTCTTAAACCATTTCTTTGCTTCTCCTCCTAAATGTTTGGCAAACATTCTCATTTTTATGGTCTCCTCTTCTATTTATTGGTAGTCAAAAGCATCATTCATCTTGTCTACATGATGTTGGGCAGTTGTAGGGTCAGTTCAATTAAAGTGAGGGATTTTGGATTGGTAGTCTTGTGGCGTAGGCAGTAAAGGTTGTGGTAGTACCAGAGGGGCATACCATGCTACCATGATGGGAGGTAATGGAATCCAAGGAGGATTTACAAGAGGAGGGCTTATGAGTGGCGGTGGAGGATCAAGTGGAGTGGTTTGCATAGTGGATGTATGAATGGGGGTGGAAAATGTATTTGGACCAGCTGGCTGATCTTGAGCAAATTTGGAATGGAAGAAGCCAAAGTGTTGGAGAAGCTGAAAATCAAGAGGAGTGGAAAGAGAGGCTTCTCTACGAGAACTCTGCTGCAAGTCTATAGGCTCAAGGTCTGTCCAGTCTATCCCACTTTGACACTCAGTTCTGAATATGTTTCTTCTATGGTGTAAGTCAAATTGGATATCTTGCAAGGTTGTGAGATTTTCAGGGACATAACTTGCTTTGTGAATGGGTCTAATAATAGTTGAGTCTTCAGTCCTAGAATTTTTCCATAATATTCTTTCTGGGTCATCAAGTATTTTAGGAGGGTTTGGGTCAAGGTGAGATGTGGTGCTAATTCTTTGTGAAGCCAAATTTCAGACCCAAAACACAGAGAGGCTAAAATTTTATGAAATTTTTGAAAAACAGACCTATTTGTAAGGGTACTAAGTTCACACAGTATGTAACTGGGCTTTACACTATTATGATTGATTGATACATTCCCAAGGGATTCTGTGAGAAATAGTGGGGTCAACAGGGCTACTGAATACCAGTGGAGTCACCAAGTGGATGATGCTAATTGTTTTGAGGATTTGTTTGTTGTCCACCATCAACAACTAAATACCAATCTGGAGATGTTTTTATGTTTTTTGAGTTATTTATGTAACACTAAGCTTTTCAACAAGTGTTCTCCAGCATAGTCACCATGGTGCTAGTATGATGAATCAACCAGATATCATTCTTGGCTAACACTTGCTTTATCTAAGTTTGACAAGGGATTTGTGAGTTCTTAAGGAATTTCTAAGCTTGTTACTGTAGAGCTATAAAAAGGGTCTCTTTCACCTCTAATTACCTCACATTAATATGTCAATCCGGGAGCGTTTTGTTATTATAAAGAGTGACTCAATCCGAGGCTATCATTTGTCAGAGTAATGCTAGTAGTACAGTGCTTAAGAAATACAAGAGTAAACGGATGCTTATCTGTAACTAAATTACTTCAAAGAATAAATCACGGTTCACAAATTCTATTAAAAAGCCACTGAAATAATGATCAAAAGCATACCTTTTTAGTACTCCACAGTTACTTACTCAGATCCCTAGTGGAGTCGCCATTATGTTAGGTCCCCGTAATTTGTCAGATTGGCAAGCCCAAATCAAACAAGGGTAACATCAAACCAATCTTTGGAGCCCTAGGACCTAGCCTTCCTGGAGTCAGAGAGGGCTCTCTCTATATTTGTGTAAAAGATGTAACTTGATTGATTTTAGGGTTTTTATTTTAGTCTAGTTATAATGATAAGGTTTGTTTGTTTGTTTTGTTTGGTTGGGTTGCTTGTCAAGTAGAACAGATAGAGTAAGAGAGGTTTAAACCATTGGGCTAGGGAGTCTACAAAAGGTCTTGAATAGTACAACAATAGGTCAAGGGTGTTTCAGAGGGCAAGTTAACAAAGCCAAATGGATCTTCAAAGCTTATGTGAGTGAAGTGAACATTAAATTGTGAGATTAGTAGGTTTAAAGGGCAGTTAAGAATCCTTTAACATGTACTATAACAAGAAAAGTCTTTAAGAACGCTATGCATAAGAAAGAATCAAAGGACATGGTGCACCATACACTTCTTTGACCAAACCCTAGCAAGTAAACATTAAGACAACAATACAGCAAACCCTAGAGAGCAGGGAACTCCTAATTTCTCTAGCTATATACTTTCAGAGAAAGAAAACATGCAAGATAACACATAAGTAATGATTAAAGAGAAGGGAACTCCTAAATTACTTAATCAAACTATAATACCTTCAAAGTAACCATTTCAATATAGACTAAAGGACAGGGAAAACCATAAACTTCTTTAGCCTAAACCCTAGTTAGTAAACTTCAAGGAAAGCCTTGAGAAAAAAATTTCAAGTAAAACCAAAGGACAGGGAAAACCATAAACTTTTTTAGCCCTACTCTACTGATTTAATCTCAAGGAAACAAACTAGATGAACATGTAGAAACAGGGAACTCCTAATGTCTTCAAGCAAACCTAGTAGAGGAAAACATCTAACAATAGAAAGAAGACAGAGTTAAGGTGCCTCTAAACAGCAAGTATTAACCTAAACTTTATGTTCTACTGCATGAGAAAATATGAAACAATATGAAAACATAAGAAGACAAGTACTAAATTAAAAATACATCACCATTAACGATGTTCATGAATCCTGCAAATGTGATTGCTCCACGACATTCAAATCAAAGCATTCACAAAACTCCAAAGCCAAATTCTTCTCAACTCCAAGTCTATGATATTGAGCTCAACAATCAACCAACATAAACAATGAAGCCTCCATGCAGTATTTAAATTGCAAAGGAGGATCAAAACCCTAGCTACGGTTTTAGAAGTCATTAATTACACATAAATGCCATTTTTTCCTATGAGACCATGCAAGGCCCAAGGCACAAATATCTTAACTTAATAAATGCAAAAATAAATTCTAACATAAATTCTTAGCTAACTAGGGAATCATTTGACCTTTAAACCCTCAAAATATATTTTTCAATAACTTCTTGTGTCTTTTGTTGACTTTCTGGCAAGGGTGCAACACCAAGGTTCAAGGGCACAACGCCAAAACTGGGAAAATTGCTCTTTTTGCAACTAAGATTTGGAGGCCTTATCGGCGTGCTTGGCCCTTTTTCTGTTGACCAAACAGTTAAAAACTCAAAATTTGCAAAAAGATGCCAAAAATGGAATTTGTTTTTCTGATCATGTTTGGGATTCTTGTAGGGATGCATCAGCAAGAATGTCAAGTTTTTCTTTGTCTTTTTCCTAATTTAGGGCTTGAATCTTTGCAAGGTCTCTTTTGAGCTTGGCACTTGCAATCCTATTCCTCATGGCATAATGCTTTTCCATCCTCCTTTGCATGTCAAGGTCTCTCTTGGCCTTCTCCAGCTAACCCTCTAAGTGCACATTTTCTCTCTCTAGCCAAGATTCCCTATCATAGTCTATTTCGATGCCAAGCAGCTCACTTGGAGTGAGCTTCTCTACCAATGTTGTCTCTTCCTCTCTTTCCTGGGCCAAAGGCTTTCTCAAACCAATTGTCCTTGGCCTCTTCCTAGGAAGTTGTTCTTCCTCCTCTTCATTGTCATCAAAAGTGCCCAAAGCCTCATCTAGCCTAATCTTGGCCTTCCCAGCCTCTTTCTTAGCTCTGATAGCTCTGACCTCACTGATGGCCTTCTCTATCTCCAACTGCTTGTTTTCTGCCTCAACAAAGTTTATGAAATTCTTAGCCCTACCAAGATTGGCTTGCAGCTCTTTAATCTGAGCATCCTTGCTTTTGAGCAGCATGTCTGTGATCCTCTCCTCATCCTCATTCTCATTGTCAAGGTGAATTAGTTGAAACTCTTGTTCAGTTTCATGTTAATCCTCTTTTTCAAGAATGACTTGCTCTTCAACCTTTTCCTTACCTTTCTAAAGTTGTTTTGTTGATGATGAAGGCAAGGCCCCTTACACAATCTTTGGAGCAAACACCTTCCTTTCGCCTCTTTTATAGGTCAAAGGAAAAGGCTCTATGTCAACCATCTTACTGTCATCTGTCTCAATTCCATTTTCCTCATTTCTATCTGCCTCATTGCTATTTACCTCACTTCCTTTTACCTCATTTCTCTCTTCCTCATTGCTCTCTTCCTCATTGTCACTTGCCTCACTGCCATCTTCACTATTTGATGCACTAGTACAATGAGATGATGGTGAGGGATTGTGAAAAGGTGATGCAGGAGGATCATTATGATGTGAAGGAATGTGAGTGGATGGTGATGCATGAGTATTGGGGTGTGATGGTGAAGGACGAATGGGAGGATGAGAAGATTAAGGGACATCTTGCTGCTGATGGCCTTATGGAGTGGTGAAAACCTCATTGGAGATGAAGGTCTCCCATGGAATTCCTTTCTTTTGTAGTTGGTGTATAACCACCATTTTGATAATTGAGTGATGGAATAGGCTTTGCTTCTGCTAAGGAAAACCTCTATTTTGCACTATATAGGCCATTTTGTCAATGCTTCTATAGAGGTAATAGGGTATGTGCAACAACCTCACTCTATTAAAATGCATAAGCAACCTGGTGTGGTAGGAGTAAAGGCGGGAGAACCTTTCCTCACATGTGAAATATTTCATTATGATCCTCATCATAGGTGCATATCTATCAAGCACGTGTGAAAAAGGAAATATGGATTTGTGGTGATCCTTATACCTAGGTTTTAGATATGGCTCAAAGTAACTCATGTCTAGGTTTGCCTACTTGAACCATTTCTCCCCTACACTAGGTATGCATGTGGCATTGGCAATGACATCTATAGACAATTCAAAGGTGACGCCTGCAATATTAACTTGATTTTTATGTAAGTTAATGATAAATAGTCTAGTTAGCTTAGGGTGGTTTTGCACCTTTTTCACCTTTTCACCAAATTCATAGCATTCTACATGCTTGAAACATGAAACAGTAAGGGGAGATGTCATTAGCTCCCTTGTGTTTATGGGTTCAAATCTACTGATCTTTACTTCTTTGTGCTCATGCCTCCTTGGCATTTGGGCCTCTCCTCCACTACCGCTGTCCTCTCCCTCTGCTGACATGTTTAAAACTCTGTTTTGAAACACTCTTGGGCTGATGTCAAATGGTCACTGGAATTTCAATATTTTTGCAAGTGAAGGGACTGAGTGTTATGAATGGGATGCATGTAGGGACAACTTAGGTGAATGAAAAAACTCCAAATATTGTAATCCCTCTATGTATCATTGATTTTATTTACAGGCAGATGAAGTAATGGTAAACAGTGATTCCAAGTTTAGACACCTAGGGTTTCTTCTTAGGGTTTCAACTTCTTTCAATTACAAATCATCAAATAGCTTGAAAATGTGGTTAGGGCATCCACTTACCATTTATCAGTGCCTTGGAGGACCTTGGAGGAAGCTTGAAAGATATTTGGAGTGAATTGAGCGGTCATAGGGTTTAGGAACCCTTCCTACCCAAGCGCGCAACGCCAAGGCCAAGGGCGCAGTGCCGAGGCTAAGCGCACAGCGCCAAAGGTTTTCTTCACTAGGCCTGTCGAGCAAGATCGTAGGGATCTGTCAAGGGCATAGCGCCAACTTACAGGCACGTAGCACCTTTGGAATTTTCACAAGGAAAAACTGCCAAGGGCGCAATGCCCAGTCCCAGGCGTGCAGCGCCAGACAAAGTTTTCCAATTTTTACTTGAAAAATCCCAAATTATTCACTCTTGAGCGCTCTTGATCACTTGAAATGCAATAATGATTTATTGAAGTGTTAGATGGGCTTTTACAGGCTGATGGAATATTGATTTAGTCTTTAAAACCCATTTTCTAAAGTTTAAGAGTCCTTCTCTTTTCTTACTAACACCCTTTTGACACTTTTTCTCTGTAGGTTTGCTTAAGTCAAAAAGTTGACTTTTCTTGTCTTAGTGATGTCCTTTAACACTTTTACTTTCTAGGTGACTAAAAACATTGAATTTGACTTTATCCTTTGCTCCCTGAGGCATGAAAAATTCACCTTGACAACTTTGGGATGATTGCACACAGTAGCATCTTCAAAATCCTTTTTGTTTCCATCATGGGGTTCAACTCATCATTTCACCTTCTCTAGCCACTTTCCAAAAACCCTAGGTGTCTAGAGTGCTTCACGGCAATCATCAGTGTTGTCTTTTAAGTTATCTATAGCCCTTTCAAGTTCATTCATTTCTGTCCAGTTCACCTCACATTTTTCCTTATCTCATCAATATTTTCTGCTAGAATTTATTCATGTTTGGATTTTTGTGTCTCCTACAGGTCATTTCTGCAAGTGGTCACTATTTTGGCACTCAAGTGGGCCATCAAGCTCAAAACCCTAGTTCTCTTCAAGACCAAATTGTTTCCCCTTCCTTGCTGCAAGTTGTCTTCATTTAACAGTAGACTATCTACCTCATCAACACCTTATGTTGACAAATCCTTCAACACTCCTGTAGAAGTGATAAACTCTTTGAATTTACCTCTTGCAGACTTTGAACTCATAAGGTAGTCTTCTTTGGAAACTTTTAGGTCTTCCTTGAATAACCATGTCTTGACATTCTATCACATCTAAGCTAGATTCTAGAAGTGCCTGAAACATCCAATGGTGACCTTACAACATGTGAAACCCTAATGACCTAGTGGGAGGGTCATTTGACCTGATTTTGACTGGAATTTGACTTGGAGGCTTCTTAAGTGAAAATAAAGTATTTTTCAAAAGTGTTGAATTGAAGATCCAAAATCCAATGTACTTGATTTATCTAAAGAGCCTACAGAGATAGTTTTGGGACCATCAATACTTGAGGGACCTGGGGAACATGGGAAAAAGGTTTTATGAAGGTAAGAAGGATGAGAATGAGAGGTGTAATCCTGTAATGAGTTTGTTAGAGTGATAGGGTGACAATGAAATGGAAAGACTGATAGAATAGTGAAAAAATTTCTATAAGGATAATGAAGGCAGTGAGATTTCTGAAACTCACAATGTTTAAGGAATATTGTTTTCAGAAATCTAGGACCATCCTATAGTCATATAAAGATAGTGAAAAATACTGATGACTAACAACCACTATCTGGAATTCAAAAGTAACAGAACCATTTTTATTAACATTCTCGTCCCCCATGGCTGATCCTTCCTGATGGGATGAATTGACCTCAGAATATGAAGAGGCTTGAAAAATAAATAAAGGATCAAGTTGTTCCAAGACCAATTGTTTCACTACACTACCCGCTTCCAAATGATGTTCAAATAAATGTTGTTCCTCAAGCCCATGATGCTCCCCACTAGTCTCCCCTTTTCCTTCAATTTTCAGATTTTGATCAATGAATTTCCACTGCTATTTCATATTTGGAGTCTTGATATCATGAGTGGATATGTTGTTTGAAGTGTGATGAGGTCCAGACACAGAAGGCATCGATGCCTCAGGCTTCGATATAGTAGCATCATTTTGTGGTCATGTCTTCTTGTTGTCTCTGTATGAAGTAGACTGTTCCTTTTCTTCTTTTGAGATCAGATCTCCAAACAATGTCTTTCTTCCCAAGTCTGCACTCTTATTTTCCTTTTTACAACCCTCTTTCCTGTAGTTAGTTAGAGTGGGGTGTGTTTTGGATTTCTCTATTGTCCTATTGGCACACATGGACCCTATGTGTATCAATCCTTCCTACAAGTGCTTCAGTTTCTACAGTGGTGAGCCCACCTACGTATGTTAGAGCAATGTGCAGGTTCTTACCTCTCGTCTTACCGCCCAGCAGCGGCATAGATGAAGACACACTGAAGAAAACACATGAAAACTCACACTTATAAGTATCCCAGTGAGACAATAGTGATCCCTCCCAAGTATGTTAAAGCGATGCATAGGTTCTTACCTCTCATCTTACCACCTAGCAATTGTGTAGTTGAAGACACAATAAATAAAAACACCCAAAACTTGAACTTCTAAGTGCCCTAGTGTAGCAACGGTGAGCCCGCCTAGGTATGTTAGAGCGATGTGCAGGTTCTTACCTCTCGTCTTACCGCCCAACAATTGCGGACTAAGAACGCTCTATCATAGAACAAAAAATTATGGTTGGTTGGATCGTCACTGCCATTCCCGGTAATGGTGCCAACATTTTGGACTATATTAGTCACTGTTAAATGACTAAGATGGTACACATAAATTATCAATCCAGGGACATCTTTTATTTCAATGACAATTGCACTGTCTGTGCCGATACATCAAACCAGAAGCAAATCAAAGTAAAGAGAAATCGTTGCTGAGTCAAATGTTGAAATAAATCACTCATGCAAAAATAAAAAAATCTATAGGAATGTAATAAAGCCTCAATTAACTATACTTAGTGCGCCACACACAATTACACCAGTTGGTATCTCTAATCACATATGTGTAACATCATAATAATATCGAAATTGTAGATCTACTCACAACCAGAACTACAACAACACTTCCACCAATACGTAAAGCAAAGAAGAAATATGTATAACTACCTTAACCACTGTAGTCCCTAGTAAAGAGGAGGGCCCTTCCTCCCTAGCATGGCACAAGAAGAGACAAAAACTTAAAATAAAACTGAAACAGACAATGCATGTAACAACGACAATGTGATATCTTTGTATTAATGTGACCAAAATTACAGAGCCAAAAGTAATACTGTTCTCCGCTAACCTTTTGACCTGAAGGGTCGAGGGCTATATAGTGGTTACATGTTCAGAAAAATGAGGAATGGATTAGTCATGAGAATCTTACAATTCTTATGGTGATCAAAACAGGATACATATAGTTACAACCACGTCTTAATAAAAAGTATGACTGGAAGAATATAGATTACAATCTAAACTACCTAAAATTTGTCATCCTAAAATACAATATGTAATGAATTCTACATCTATCATGGAAAATGACAGTGTAGCATAATAGAAATAGAGGTCAGGTCGGCATCTATAAGTTGATGATATCAAGTCAACAATATAGTTGTAACAACAGTTTATCTAGCGAGTCTGTAACAACACCGTGATGTAACAATGTCATGGTGTAATAGCTCACTATAACAACACACTTTCAATTGCTTATGTACGCCTCATGCTCTAGATATTTTGTGCTAAAAATAACATCCAGAAGGACAACAAAAGACCAGACAAATTCTCCCAACATTTATCTGAGTTAGTCATAAAAAAAGGCACGATAGATCATAATAATCGGTGAAACGACAAGATAATGAAAATAAGGTAAAACATCATTGTTTAAGATAGAAAAGCAGGAAAAGAGGGAAAGATAGTCCCAATGGTTGTAGTCACAACATAACAATGGGCGAAACAGATGTAGGAAATAAGTACAAAACTGGCACCCAACACATGTCAACTTATCTTCTTGTTCAAGTTTATGTATATAATCTCTTATGTTATTCATTGACACCAAGGAAAACCTTTGTGTTATGATGGTCGAGCTGATACTCTGGATGGGGCTCCTACTCATAAATATGAGAGGTATATTTGGGACTTCACATCATGGAGACCCTCTATATGTTGGTGGTTTCCAACACCGTCAAAATTTTGTGACTAGAAGAAGGGATGGATGAAAAGTTATTCCCATTGAGTCTTTTTTGAATCTATTATTTTAAATTTCTCTTTCACAAATCATAATCCTAGGATTTTTTTTCTAAATATCACGATCTTACCATCCATGTGGAAATTATTCATAACTTTTATAATTTTAAGTTTGATGGGAAGGGTGAACTAACAGTCCTTCATCATATGTATCAATTTTCTTATTTATGTATTCCTAATGGAATACATTGTAAAGATGTCGTGGTCAGGTTGTGCACCCCCATATTTGAATTTTGACTTTCCTCCTACTTCTATCCATTTGTTCGAAAAATTTGTTAGCGAGCTATGTGAAGATTTTGACATATATGATTATCATGATATATGTGATAGAATGTATTTTATTAGAATGAAACCTAGTGAATCTGTCGAGGATTTTCTTAATCGATTTCTCCACGTTTGCTATGAATTTCCATATGGAGTTATTAATTAGGATTTCATTACGGAACAATTTCAAAGTTTGGTTATGCTCGCCTTGAAATATTTTAGATCTAAATGCCCAGATGATTTCACTCCTTCAACTTACATGAATCATTAATTATTCCAAATTTGTGAGGAGGAACATACTATTCCTTTTTTCCTTCTTTTCCAATACCAATCGTGGTGCCTATACATATTAATGATCAAGTTGGGAAACTTAAAAATAAAAATATTGATCCATCCATTCAACCTCCATCTACTTCTTATGATCCACATCCTATTGAGTAAAAAATGGAATGGTTTATTAATTGCTTGAATCCTAAAGTTAAAGTTGATCCCTATGGTTTTCAAGATCATATTAATGTACATAAGTATGATATTGAATCTAATCAAAATGTAAAATTGGTTGCATTCAGAGAAACCTCAAAACCTTTACAATTTATTTCTCACGAATCCTTGTTTCATGATCCACTTGATCAAATTACTTAAACTCGTAATGATGTTCAACTCGTTGTTTCAAGCGGTATTCAAGAACAAAGTAGATGTATTTATTCCCTTTTTCAGAATGTTAATCATATAGTCTCAGTAGATGATAAATCAGACAATCTTGTTAACCTGTCAAGTGATTCTAAATTTTTCATTCAAGTCAAGACCTTGAAAAAAAATAACCATGGCATCCATATTTCCATTAATAGATATGGTGACGAATGTCCAAGTACATCAAATAATGTTTTTCCTTCTCCACAATAATTGTATTTGCAAGGTATTGAGTCGAAATATGCTTCTCATAGTTTACAATATCCATTCGTGAATTGGTATGCTCTTTCAATTTACAATGAACCTGAATCTACTCTCAGATATTTAATAACGAATCATCAGTTATCTGATAGATCACTACTTGTGAGTTAGATCTAATTTAATTCACTTGACCTCTCACTAGCTCATCACTCAATTAGAACTAGTTACACTGATTTTAAATCAATTAATTTGAGTTAACTGCTTACACATGCACCAAAATAGTGCATTAACTGCAACTGGACCCCAAAAATAATAGAATCACTCTACATGCCTCACCTTTGACCCTCAACTCGAAATTATTGAGCTAACTCAGTCTTCCTGACTTAGTTAACTCATACAAGTTGTTATGAGATGAAATTACAATTTATTTTCTGATTTATTTAAGGGATAAATAAATTAGATGCCCACATTTAGCACCAATGTGTTTCTGAATTCCTCACTCATGTGTGACTGGAATCCCACACCAGGTATGTGGTCAATTTTTTTTCTTTCTGGATGTAAATTTCACTATTTCTTATTGCAAATTTCAACACTCCCTCTAAACAAGAAAGGAATTAATCTATCCTGATCCAGTACCTTTGGAATGTTCTTCATGAAAACATTCTCTACTGTTGTTTACACATGCAACTCCTGAAACTAAATAGCCTCTGAACAACTGAATCAGTATAATGCATCTATCATCGGAGTTTTCCGACTGCTACTAGTTACTGCACCTGTCTACTAGACACTCTGCATTGCTGTTGACATCTGCATATGTGCCCTCTGCACTTCTACCAACTCTTATCTGTGCTCCAGTATCTGAAAACTGCCACTCTAATTTCTATCTTATTGACATATGACTACATCAATCCAACCGATCCTTCCTGCTACTATTGTACTGTGGGCTCCTCGTTGCCAGGTTTGATCCATGAGCCACACCATCTCAATGGACCCTGCCAAAAAATTTTCTTGGGATTACATCTTCACATCACCCCACCTCACACCTAGAGGTATAGCTGCATGTAATCCTTCTTCCCATCTAGCTCTAAGTTCCCCCCTCCTGGAGATCTCTTCTTGAGTGGAATCTTCGACTTGGTCTACTCTCTGCTTCTCTAATTGTGGTTGTTCCACAACCTTCTGAGACTTCTTCTGAGACTGCATGTTGAGAGGCTGCCTTTGCTTCTGATTTTCTTCTGAGACTGCATGTTGAGAGGCTCCCATGTTGAGAGGCTCCTGATCATGTCACCAAATGACCAGGACGGGAATACCCAAGAATGAAATTCTTGTCTAGTATGTCAAGGCAATCACCATGATTAGCACTGCACATATATTCCTCGAGTGCGCCCAATAATTGACATCATTCATTCATTATAAATGCACCACTGGGATATCATCAATACAGAGCTTAGAAAACAATATGGAAATCACTTTTCCCCAAGGAAGTCTACCTCATTTCCATAACAACACGTTGGGCGAGTTAAAAAGTTGAATCGACCTAGCATGACCCATGTCCATCCTAGGCTGACATGTAGGCTATGTGACATAATCAACCACTAGGTAAATCAATGTAAAGAGCTAAAGCACCTTGCGAACAACTTTCGCATGGTTTCCTCCCTCCCATAGAGACATCTCTCTAACCAAGAGAATATCACGCACTGTTGTTGCCAGATTTTCTCACATTTTCATCATACAATGAAATGTGATCACCTTCCAAATCTTAGAGGGGCAAGAGAGACGTTAAGTCTACACCCCCCCCCCCCCCCCCCAAGAGGGTTAGACCTACCCAAACCAAAAACCCGGAAATGGCAGCAGAGGAATCTCTCCTGTACGCCTGATCCTTTCTAGGTGTCCACTTCAAGGACAAAGAGTAGTGTTGGTTCCCAAACCATATACTCTGTGGGAATAGTGGTACCATGCACCATTTTCACTAGACATAACCATGAAACTAAGGCATGCCCATTAATGGAAACATTTAGACACCTTTGCACCAAGCACAACTTCCAAATCTCGGAAAGTGCTCGACCTAATGAGGAGTCTAGACTTGCTCCCATGCAAGCCACCATAATGGATATTCCTCCCCCACAAAATGCCGATGACACGATACATCACATATGATTCATATCATCATGTATCAAAACGATGACTCAAGCTATCTTCTCATCAGTCATAGGTGTCGATTCAGCTACAACTACAAGAGTATTTGTACCAATGACGGTGTAAACCCAATCCATCTGCACCCTGTCGACTGCATCCGATTCCACCATATCGACGATGGAATCATTTTCATGTCTTTCAACCATCTCCGTTAGGATTGAACCTCTTCCTCATGGCCTTGCGTAGACTCAATCCCCCTTAGGATCCTTATTCCACTAAGATGAGGATATCCTCGAGGCCATGACGGAGCCCGATTACCCGTGGGATGAAATGCATCACCGCTTGTTTTTTCTTCCTGAAAAAACATTCAACCCTAACATGACAGGACACCAAGATATTTATGCAATCGATTCAAAAGATTTCCTTCCATTAGGGAATGTCAATTGGTTCCAAAATCCCATTTCGGCGCCTGATGCATTCAAAGAAGGGAACATGTCAAACATCTTTCCTACCATAAAATTGAATATCTATCGAAATCCTAAAAAAGTCGAAGAATCTCAATGGTGGTAGCATCTTCACTAGAATAGATAACCTCTTACACCTAGTTGTTGCAAGAGTATCGAGATATCTTCACGTGGGACTACTCAGAAATGCTTGGGCTTAGTCCCACCATTATCAAGCACCATATTGACACTTTACCTGACATACCACCAGTGTGCCATAAAAAACGTCAACTGCACCCATCCAAGATATAAGCGATTAAATGAGAAATCGATAAGCTTCACAAAGTCTAGTTCATCTACCCCATTGCTTACACATCTTGGGTTTCCAACCTTGTTCCTGTTATCACTCAGATTTTCCTTGAAGTTGTAGAAAAGAGGAAAGGGGTCCGAGGTAACCACAAACCAACTTTTAGGTACAGAATCTAGCCAATCTGTACCCAGAGAGGGCTCTCTCTGTATAATTTAGCTTTTTTTTAGAATATATTAGGCTAGTTATAAAGTCCAGGGGTTTTGTTTGAATTTGGGTGGTGGAATTCAATAGCTGAGGGCAAGATTGAGTAATTTTAGTCCATTGGGCTAATGGAGTCAAAAAGGATAACTTAACTGGAATAAGTCTCTTAGCAAAAGATGGTTTCACAGGGCAAGATAATCAAACAGAGAAGAATTATAAATATTAAGGTGAATGGAATGGAATATAAATGGAGGAAAGGCAATTAATAATGTTTCAAACACATTTATAAGAGGGAAAATTGAGTGATTATTAACAAAGAGAAATTAATTATTCTTTATTAAATAATCAAAATGCTTAAACCAGAAAAACAGGAGCAATTAAAAATTCATTGTTTAAAACCAGTTTAGAAGAAAACATTTAGAACAATAATTTTTAAAATCAGATTACACTTAAGCACTTTCTGATTTATTCCTTTTCATTAATCATTCCGAAATGAAACACAGTGATATAATAAACAAATATAAAGACTTTAAAACACAAGAGAAAGATGACTTATTGATCCGTAGTCTGACACATGAATCCTGTAAAAAGTATTTCGCATCAATTCCACATCCAGCTAGCTTCACAAAATTTCTCCAACAACACTTTATTCCAAATAGTCAATGTTGCAGCAAAGTCTAAAAAATCCACCCTAAATACTCCGATTGAGGGAGTATTTATACAAAAAGTTACAAAAAATATCTCATAACAACTTGAGATATTATCTAGGATGACTCATAAGTAAATTACAATAAAATAGAGACAGATGGTCTCATAGATAAGAAAAAATGATAACTGATGTTGTGCTGTTTCCTTCTTTCGAGAATGTGCTGTAGGTAGGCCCTATGCTTTGGCTCATTGCTATCCTTTCTAGTAACTCTGTGCTGATTGTTCCGTTTAACTGATACTCTTTGAATACTTTGATACACTTTGACCTTTATTCATCCTTTTATCCTTCTTACTACGACTTACTGTAGTACATAATAAAAAATTCAAGTAAGGATAATCTTTACAAAAGTTCTAACAGTTCTTCCCACCATTTATCTTCCGGAATTCTGGTCCTTTGCAGCTTTCTGAGAGTTTCATCAGTCTCTCTATACCTAAAGAAAGTAGGTTGAACAGGAAACAAATGTTTTACTTCATGCTCAAGATAAAACAAATTTTCCAATCTATCATGAAGACTTTTTCCTGTAGGCAATGCTGCTGTTGGTGAACTAGTTGAGGTACTGGCCTGATTGTCAGCATGCTTGTCCAATTTTTCAACATAACTTTCCAGGTCCGTCAATTTATCTTCTGAAAGTAAAGGATTGGGAAATATTTTATTCAACAAAATATCAAATCTTTTTCTGAAGGCAGTGATTTCTTCTTGCATGTCAGAGCATCCTCGTTCCAAATTCTGCATCAGAGTTCTTTTGGTAAAAAATCTCTTTATTTCCAAAATTGTGCCTGTCCTATCTTGAATGCCAAATTCTTCAAGTTGCTTCTTGTTCTGAGTATTTAGAAAATGGATGAGTTCATTGGCTTCATCAGGCATGTTTCCCAATTCTTCTCTTGCTCTTAGGACTTCTTCTATAGCCAATTTGACTAAATAATTTTTTTCCTGCATTATTTGAATTGAGGGCCAGACATCTTTTATTGATTGGAGGATGTTGTCCCAAAGAATTTCATTTATTTCCTTTAAAGGCTTCTCCAGTGTGAGATCCTTTTCTAATTTATGGACCAACTTTTCTAATATGTTGACTTATCTTGTTTTATCTGCAACACTCATTTTTGAGAGGTCATACTTTTGTTCCAAAGAGGTAAGTTGCACCTTTGTCCTCTATAGCTCAGTCACTTGGAGTTTCAATTCCTCCATTGATTTTGTTAATTCTTCTGGACTCAAATTGGAAGTATGCACCTGTGGCAATTCTGTTGGTTGACCTGTTGTTGTAGTACCTGTAATTACCTCTGGTGTAGATGCTGAAACACTAGGCCGCTTATCTTTCAATGCTTTTTCAAGCTCTTTCTCTGTTTCATTAAGTTGCTCATTCAGTTTTAAGAGCAATTCCATTAATTCCTCTTCATAATTTTTATTTATAATTTCAGCAGTCTGAGGATGTCTTGATGCTGGTAACTTTATTTGTTTTCTCAAAGCTGCAATATCATCATCTTTTTTCTTGATTAATGCTTCTACTCCCTTAACATCTTTGGGGTTATGTCCCAATCCAATGATAATTTCCTCCAAATTTTTAATCATGTTGTCTTTGGCCTGAGAAGAGGCTTTTTCAAGGCTTAATTGAGAATTTGTATTCTCCAAAGAATCCTGCAGTTTCTGGGTCATCATTGATTTATCCGTCAGAGTAGAATAAATCATCTCTCATGTCTGTTTATGTAGCTCAATTTTATCTAAAGGATGAATATCCTTTGCTAATACTTCAAAATTAGTCCTGATGTAATCTGTACCTGTCTGAGGTTGCTGCATTTTGGGTTTTAAGTGAGTCATTAGCATTTTTCCCTGCTGGATGTCAAAAGCTGACATCAACCTTTGCTGATTCTTAGGGGCCATCTTCAAACACTGATTGTAAATTTGAAGTCTGAGAGGATCATTTTTGGCCTTGATATTTATGAATGTTCTTTTAATGTCCCAGGCATCTTTCACCGGTGGTTTGAAATATGACACTTCTGCACTATGCTGCCTTTGCGGCTCTTTTTTCTGTAAAGTAGTGGATGTCCCACTATTTGCACCTGTTTGCTGACTACCCAATTATTCTTATTCTTGACCATCAAGGATTTCATGAATAGATTCCATTTCTGGAAGAGGGTTCAATTTTTGTCTTTTATCATCTTGCTGTTCAGAAGATCCATCGATAGGAGTAGCTGCTTCAGCATCTCTCTTTTTGCCCTTTTCTACATTCAAAGGAGTCTGTAAGATTGTTACTTCTGCTACATTGGTATGAGTAGGGGAAACCTATACTTGACTCTGTTCTTTAGAAGTCTGAGGTTGTTCTTTCATTGTAAATTTTTCCATAACCTATATATCCACCTCTTTCTCCTTTCCTTTAGATGCCACTGTAGCCAATGCACTGATTTCCTGCAGATTTTGTTGAGAAGTCCCAGTAGAAGAAGGATCAATACCTGGTATCTGTACCTATCCAAAAGAGTCTAGGTCAAGTATATTTTCAAGGTCTTTCATTACATTTTCAACATTGACCTTCTCACTATCATGTTCTACCAATGTTCCTTCCATCCACTCATCCATATTGGCATACTGTTCAATTTCTGGGATTCTTTGATGAATGTATGGTGATAGTTTATTTTTCATTCTTCTGTCACAAATAAAGCTATTTGGTTCATAAGGTACCCAATATAAACTTTTTTGTAATTTAAGATAATATTCTAATATCCTTTCAACTTCCTTACCAGCATCTCTAGAGTTACAGACAAAGGGACCTAGCTCGTTTTTAATCTTGAGTTGAGCCTTTTTCTTTGCATTACAAAAATGTACTATATCTGAGTTGATCATCTACCTGAAATATTCTAATGCAAAGAGTCTCATTGGGACATACTTGGGAAACTTGAATGGGCATAACTCACACCCATAAACTCTGATTTATGTGTGATTCTGGTATAGGTACCAGTCACCTATCCGGTATTGTTTTGAGAGCTGAAGAATTTTCTTGATTTCATTACTGAGGCTAGGAGGAAAGACTCCTATCAACAAGGTGGTTGCTGGGTGTACAAAAAGATCAATAAACTCATTATAGGAATAAGGAGAATCAGGGGAATTATGAGTGATGGCAGACCAAAAGATCACAGACCTAGGATTTCCTTTGGCATCAAGGTTTTTAACATGAAAAGGGAAACTTTCTGATTGGTAATAAAGCATGAGATGATAAACAACAAAATAATACTTGAACACTCTCTCGTTCTCTAATCTCATGAACTGATCATGGATTTTGTCTGCAATGTAGGATGCAAAGTCATACTTGACAGCAGGGGGCTGTCCAGGGGTGAAAATAGACAACAATACTAAGGTTAATTGGTCAACATATTCACTAGTATTAAAACCCATTATAAAGGATATCATGTTCAGAATAAGTCTACCCTCATTAGTGAAAAAAGTATACCCATAAGGGGGAGGGCCCTTGGGCTGATGTTCTGGCAACATGAAGGTCTGGAAAAGACGACTCAACTCTTTGTGGGATAATTTGGTAGATTTCTCAAGTAATTCTCCCATGGACAGGGGAGTGAGGGCTTGATCAAGTTGAAATTGCAACATCTCGTTAATAGACTGAGTAGTTATGGGAAAAAGGATAGTCTGACTTGGGGACAAAACTGCTCTTAGATTGGGATCATAGTTTGCATGACAATAATGGATTATCTCAGGGAAAATGTGGAATAAGGGAAGAAGGTACATGGGAAGATTAGATTCCCATAATCCAAAAATATCATAACCTTTCAAGTAATTGTCGCTGCAGTAGCAAAAAATTCTAAGAGGACTTTCACTAAGAACCAGGTCCTTCATTTGAAAATCTCTGTCAACTAATGGCAAATAATCTAAGTCTCTGTGAGGTGCATTCAATGGTGCGAACCTCCATTTCTGGTTCTTGTGGATTCAGAAATGAATTCGGGGTTTTTGTAAAAAACAGGGACAATAATTTCAGTTCTGGGAATAAAAAAGATCGAATTGAACTTCTTTTCAGTCTTCAGTGTGGAATTAAAACCAAAACCAGGATTTTTTACAGAGTTCAGCAGGAAATTGGAGTAAATACCTATTTACGGGAAATGAACAGTGGTTAAACAAGTGTTGGCTATGGTAGATAAACCATGGATTACTTGACTGCAAATTTCTTCAGCGAGGTAGCAGTTGGCACACTTTGATAGTTAAATTCAAAATTGGTTGCCCGGGAGACTGGTTACTGCATAGGATGATGAAAATGACATGGTCTGTTTGTTTTATTCGCAAAGTCAAAAGGTTGGCGGGTTTTCGATTGTGACGTCAACAAGTACGGTAGATATGTCACAGAGGGCAGGCGGTAAGCGGTTTCCATCGCACCGCTTTTGGGGAAAGGTGGTTTTGAGCGAAGGGCGAGCGATTCCATACAACGAACAACGCGTGGCACGGCACTGTTTGGAAAACCGTCGGGTCATCGCGCGTTATTTTTCGAACGAGGACGGATAGCGATATTGATATCAACCGTAGATCTGAGATCGATTGATCGAACGGCCGTCAAGAAAGGGAGATGACAGGGTTTTAATATGGCGGGCCCGACGCAGTTAAACATAAATTAATTGTATCGGGGGGAATTTGATTGGTGAGTTAGGCTATTAATTAATTGTGAGGATTAATTAATTCCTTTTTAAAACGCGGGAAAGTGATCAGGAAGAATTTCCAAAGGATTTCTACTAGAGTTAATAATTGGGGTACAAGATATATATCGGGATTTTAACTCAGGTAAGGGTTTTAACCTTAGGTTAGGGAGTCGGGCAAGGGGAAAATATACAAAGAGATGGGTTATTTTGAAGTTTGGTTTAAAGTAAACTTTGGTTTATTTTTTGTTTTAAACACATATAAAATATGTTTAAAGGTTTTATCATATATTTTTTATTATATGGTAATTAAATCAGATTAATCTAATTACCATAGGGGGCGGGATTAATATTAAAGATATATTTTAGTCAAAGGGAGTATAATGGGGGTGTTTTATTTAAACATATGGGGATTAAATACTTTGACTAAAATAAATGGGTTTTTTGGGTATTTTATAAAGAAGGAGTTATATATAATAGGAGAAGGTTATTCTCATAGGGATTTAAATAATAAATTAGAAATTAATATGACAAATGAGTTAAGCGCTAAGTGTAAAACATTAGAATAATGTATTTAACTTATGCTTGCATGAAAAAGGGTTTTTATGGAATATTGCATGATTTTCCTAAGTAAAATGGGATTTTACTTAGGAAAAGATTTTTTATAAGTGAATGAGTGTGATGATGAATGATTTTAAGTACTTAGGTTTTTTCAATTATTGGGCCGAGGGTTCGGTCCCTCCAAAAGTCAAGGAAATGCCTTGAGCCCCTCTAATTTTCAAATACCTTAATACTTAGGGGAAATTAGTGAAATGTTTAGGAAAAATGAGAAGGGAAGTTAATAATTTGACTTTGTCTTACTTGAAATTCTTCTAGTGTATTATCTACCTTTGCACTTGTGATGAAAGTTAAAATTTTAACCATCTAAAGCCATCATTCGTCACATGTAATTCTGCAACATCATCTACCTACCCTACCTACTTTACTCTACCATTTTTTCTTCTTTATTAGGGTGCACTTAGACTAGCAAACCCTTATCACACTTTTTTTCTTTTACATATGAAAATCTATCTAATTCTAACCTTATTACATCCAAGGGCTCAGATTAAACTGTTGAGCTCCTTTTATTTACTCTACCTATCTACTTATCTGCCAAGATTAAACAGTTTGGTCAGATTTTATTCTCTACCTCTAAAACATTAAATTGAAAGATGAACTAGCCAAGCTTAAACTATTTGACTGTTCATAAATTGTGGCATAAGATACAAGTTGCACACAATTTGTTTATCATACAAGAGCAAAAAGGTAGTGGCATTTATACTTGCACACTTTCCTTGGCCTTTCTTTTGGTGGGGTTCATTTTCTTTCACTTTTTTGGCCATTTTATTCTTTCACCCTTTGATTTTTCTTTTAGGGTATACCCTCTTTACATTTTTTAGATTTTTTGATTTTTTGAGAATATGGAAAACCTTTGCAACAAGAAAAGGTATGAACATATTGCATAGCCCATCAAGTCAATCATGAATTATGATGCCTATTAGTATAGGAGTCTAACAGTTCTCGTCCTGAAAAAATAGGGCACCATATGCGTTTCTACCGATTTTCACGATTTTAACAAAGCCTATCCAAAGGAAAATTACCCTACCCCATTCATCGACCAAGTCATCGATGCTTGTGCAGGACACGAGGCCCTCTCCTTCATGGATGGCTTCTCTAGGTATAATCAAATTCAAATACATCACACCGACCGGTACAAGATAACGTTCACCACCCCATGGGGCACATTCGCATACCAGGTGATGCCACTTTGCCTAAAGGATGTTGTAGCCACTTTCCAGAGGGCCATGAATTAAATCTTTCATGACTTTTCACACCTCATCCTTGCCTACCTGGATGACCTCACCGTCTGATCCAAGAAGCAAGAGGATCTGTGACTGGTATTCCAACAATTTTGGCAATACAACCTATGCTTGAACCCCCTCAAGTGCATTTTCTACATCACATCAGGACTAATTCTAGGTTTTATTGTGTCCCAGCAAGGAATTAGAGTGGACCGCCTCCGAGTCCAAGCTATCAAAGTGGTACCTCCACCTCGAACCCTCAAGCAACTACAAAGCTTACAGGGAAAGGCCAACTTTCTGAGACGTTTTGTCCTAGACTACGCCACTTGCGCTCACGTATTCCTGTGCCTCCTTTGCCAGGATATTCTGTTCAAATGGGATGATCAATCCCAAAAATCATTTGAGGAGCTAAAAGAGTCATTACCTTCAGCACCGTTGATCAGTCCCCTAGACTACAGCAAGGACGAAATCATGTATCTATCAGCATCTGAGACTGCCTTGACCAGAGTATTAAGCCAGGAAGACCCGGATGGGAAGGAACACACAATATATTATGTTAGAAAAACCATAGCGGTCCCTGCATTAAGATATGAGCCTGAAGAAAAAAATTCCCTAGCATTAATTCACGCAGTCCAAAAACTTTTCCACTACATTATCTTAAAGACTAAAATAGTCATCGCAGATATTAATCCAATCAAATACCTAATCACGTGTCATTTAATGAACCATAAGTACGCTCGTTGGATAGTCATTATTCCAGAATTTGACTTGCAGTTTCACTCCCCCAAGAGAAAAAAGGCTTTATTTTTAGCCAAATTCATAACGAACCTCCCAAGTCAGACTTGTTAGAACCCTGTATTTCTAAAGTATCACCAGATGACTACCTATTCCTTATGTTTTTCATGATGAAAATAATATTCCATGACTATCATTTATTTTCAAAAAGGAAAGGAAATCCTAGCCGATAAAGGGGTCAAATAAGTCCATCTACCATTTGATTTTGTTAAAAGAGGAAAATATTTCTGAATAGGTATGATGGAAAACCAAATCTCACTGCCTTCATTATATTTCATTTAAACCTCTCCATTACCTTTCATTTTTCCTTTTTCTAAACACTCCCACGTTCTGCAATCCCATTTTCCCCCTAAACCCACATATATATAATCTTTTCCCCTTCTTAAAGCCCCATTTGCATTGCTAATACCTTCCCCTTCTCTCACTCCCCTTATTTCATTAAAAACAATGTAAAACCCACTTTAACATTGTTTTTAAATCAATTTTAACCTATTAGGTCCCACTTTAATAATTCGTGTTTGTTAAAAAACCCAACCCCACCTTTATATAGAAACCCTTGTTGTCATTTCATTTACCCCCTCGGTGCATTTAACCCTGGCACCACTTAATGTTTAAACCCTCTATCTTCGTTCAAACCCTGACCCCACCATTCAAACTAACCCGCAATCAATCCACACCCGACCACCGTCTGATCTCCGCCACCCGATCCGACGGTCCCCAACCCTTTTCGCACCCATAACTACCTGTCATTTACAACCTTTGGGGGGTTGCGAAATGGGCAATTTTTCAACCCTCCCATCTGCCACGCGTCGCCCCTGTGCTTCATCACATCCCTCCGTCATAAACCGCCAAACCATTTATCCCCATGCGATAAAACCACAAACCGCCTCCATCGTGCATAATGAAAACCATCCTCTATTTCCATTTCAAACCACCTACCCACCATGCCTATGTGATAACCCTATTTTCCCTGCAATATGTGATAAATCACCATCGCTCTCCTCCCTGCGGACCTCTGTTTTGATTAATAATTGTTTTGGATTTCGCAGGTAATTAGCATATCAGAGGGTGGGATAAATAATTTGCAGGTCCAGCTTCCAAAGAATTGTTCAATCCAGGCTCTCTGGATTTCGATTTAGAAGCCTTATTCTACAGAGGATTATAATCATAAAGAAAGATAGTCATAATTATCAAGGATCATACATTTACTCCAAAAAACAACGAAGTTCATCCAAAGTAAAAGACAGTGAAATGGTAAAATAAATAAACAAAACAGTCAAGGGTAAACATGAAAATGTATAAAGGACATAGTTAAAAGGCAGTGAAGAAAAAACAGATGAATACACAGTTAAAGGACACAGTTAAAAGACAGTAAAGCGATATACCAAAAATGACAGTTTAAAGTTTAAATATAAATCAGAGGACAAATCAACGAGGAAGACAAGGCCAGGTGTCAAGGCCACCATCATTGACCTCTTCTCAACCACGCTGGCCACCTCCAGCCTAATTTTGATTTGATTAAAGCTGCCACATTTAATATTACAGTCAGAGATATTTTAGCATGAGTTCAGAAGTTATTATAAAAGTTAATTTTGCAGGCAGTTAGTCAAATATATTTTAAAGATAGCTCAGGAGTTAAGTCGAAAGTTATTATTACAGTAGGTTTGTTAGAGATATTTTTGGCTTGGTCATTACATGGTCTTAATTGTCAAAACTTCATTTACTCTGTAGTAAATGCAGTCTGTCACCCTAGATTAGGGAAACCTCCTCAGTTGCAGTTAAATACTACATGTATTTTCATTATCAGTGTCGTTTGGTTGGTTGGACTTTGTTTAGACTTTGAGCTGCAAAGATCATTGTATTGGAGCACCGTAACTATTTCTGAGTTGGACATCAGTAATACAAGCACTTTCAAAGGATCATTGATCTATGTTAATGGTGATGTTATCCCTTTTATGTTAATGTTTTCCCTTTGTTTTTCCATTCTGTACATCAATTTATGTGATAGAAAAACATAAATTTTAGATTGAGATATGTTTCTTGAGCACCTTAACTCTATCTCTTATTTTTATCTTGATGTTTTCCTCTGAAAGTATAACTGAAGAATTCTTAAATGCTCTTTAGTATTACTGGATTGTTTGTCCTAAGGTTTTCTTTGTGAAGTATAGCCAAAGAATTCTTAAATGCTCTTTAGTTTTACCTAACTGTTTTCTTAAGGATTTCTTTGAAGTATAGTTAAAGGATTCTTAATTGCCCTTTAGTTTTACTAAACTCACAGCTTTCTGTCATCTCATATTTATCTTGCCACAGAGACCCATTTGATATAGTTAGCTTGCCCTGTGAAAACCTTTGAAAATTGGATGTATAACTCAACCATTTTATGACTCCATATCCCAATGGATTAAGCTTCCCACATTCTATATATCCAACCAAACAAGCAAACAATCAAACAAACAACCCCAATATTTATAACTAGCTTAAAATCAGAAAACATAATCATAAAGCTAAATCAGTTAATCATAAATACAAAGAGAGCCCTCTCTGAGCCTAGTAAGGTTAGGTCCTAGACTCCAAAGTGGTTTGATGTGGTTCTCTACTATTTTTTCTTACCAACCTTACAAAATTTAGGGATCTAGCAAGACCAAAGGGTCACCAATCAATGATTCGCTACCAGACGAACATCTCTTCCTGGTAGCAACCGACGACCCTTGGTACGGATATATTCTCCTATTTTTACAAACCCAAAATTTCAGACCCCAACTCACCGATGACAACCATCGACGCATCCACCACCAGGCCCACTGGTACCTCCTCATGGGAGATGTCTTATACCGACGGGGCGTTGATACCATCTTACGTCGATGCCTCACTCATGAACAAGTTGAGCAAGCACTTAATGACTGCCACAATGGAGCTTGCGATGGCCATCTCTCTGGGATGGCCACCACCCTAAAAGTCCTACGGGAACGATATTTTTGGCCCATGTTATTTCACGATTTCATTTCAACAGTTAAGAGGTGCAAGCGATGTCAACGCTTTGCTCATAAGGCAAGAGCCCCTCCGACTCCTTGTCACCCCATCATCGTTTCCAGTCCCTTCTGTAAATAGAGGATCAACTTCATAACTTGCAACCCGGCATCGTCGGGAAACGACAAGTACATTATTGTGGTTGTCGACTAATTCACCAAATGGATAGAAGCCATGCCCACATATGACAACACAACATAAACCATCGCATGATTTATGTTAAACCATGTCATTGCCTGGTTCAGTGTACCAAAAGAGCTAGTCTCCGACCATGGAAAACACTTTGAAAATGAAATTTTCCAGGAGATATCTCAACACCTTGTATTCACACATAAATTTGTGTCACCATAATACCCTAATCCAACGGACAGGTAGAAGTTATGAACAAGGTACTGAAAATAATGTTATAGTGCATGTTGAATAACCATAAAACAAATTGACACCACTTGATTTTCTTCACCTTGTGGGCATACCGCACGGGAGTGAAATCTTCAACAGGGTTCACATCCTTCCTCTCGATATACGAGGTCAAAGCCGTGATTCCCACTGAACGCAAGATCCAAAATTTACACGCCCCCATCGAACTCGTCGATGACACCCAGCCTCTAGAGAAACACTTATTACAACTAGAGTTCGTCGATGAAAGTCATTACAGTCATTCCAACACAACAAGGTCAATAAAAAGTGGGTGAAATCATTGTTTGATCGCAACATCACCCATCGATCATTTATCGAGGAGGAGTTATTCCTCTGCTACGATGTCGCAAAAGGAGCCCTAGGCCTAGGAAAGTTTGAAACCTTGTGTAAAGGTCCCTATATCATAAAACATTGTCTCCTAAACGGGGCATACATCTTGACAGAACCCGACATAACATGTCTAAGCAACCCTGTCAACAGTCTTTACATTAAGAAATTCTACCCATAAGGCATAGAGGGCTCAACCCTAGAGTTAACGTGCACATACCAAACTTTTTTTTTATCACCGAATTGTCACAAAAAGTGCTCTAGTGTCAAAAATGGATCTTCAACCCAACCATTACTTTGGATTCGATGATGGAGCATCATGACGGTCTTAAAATTTAGCAGCAGCTGCCTAGGTCATCTATCACCCTGACTGATTTCCACTCCGCACCAATGGTGTATGCATCGGATCAGCTACAAACAATCAGGTAGAATATGATGTCATCATAGGGCTCATGTGCGACACATTCAATCAAGGCATTCACCACTTGCATATCTACCTTGATTCCCAGTTAGTGGTTTCACATTTAAACCAAGAGTTTGAGGTATGGGATTCACATCTGTTTAGAAAATATTTGCCTACAAAAATATTAAGCCATCAATTTGACCATATTACATTCACACATGTACCAAGAAATAAAAACCAGATAGTAGATCGCATAGTTAACCACATCCTAAACTAGAATGCATCTCGGATAAACCATCATACATAAAACCAAAAAACATGAAAAACATAGATATCCATCAACAATACACATCATCCATTAAAAGATATAAACACTGGACACTTCATATAGAGCCACAAAAAATACATCTCTCACATATATACCAAAAAATGTATGTCTAACTACAAAATAATGAGTCATGTATCTGACCCAAAGGTCAGCCAAAAATACATATACACATGTCATCAAAAATAAGGGAAACATCCTCATAATGGATGATTTCCCTATGTACAAAAATCTCTAGCGCTGCGCCCCTCCAGGTTGAGCACCTGGACCCACAGCCACTCCCAGTGCCAGTATTGGGGCAACTGTCAAAACTGAAGCCACCACGCAGTGCAGAGTCAGTCGATATCCCCTCTCTGATGCCATCGGCGTCTCTAACCATACATCATAGAAATCATCGACAAATCCACGGATAGGCATACCCTGCGTCAGCTCGTCCACTCGACCCCATGCGTCCTCCAAATTAGTGGCCCAAACCTCTAAGGTAGCCAGCTGCTCAACATCTTTGCCATGCGGGCCTCCATCACCTCGGCGCGAGCAATCGCCGTAGTGCACTCAACAGCAACCGAGCTTCTACCCTCCCCTGATGGGTTAGCCCCGTCACTGGGTACTCCACCCTGGGGTTGCACCAGACCTCCTCCCTGTCCCTTGGCTAGGAGCGGAGCTTCTCAAAACCTTCGATTCGGGTGGTGTCTTGGCAACCGAGTAGTAGGGCGCCCAACCTCGCCAAAATCTACAAGAGTAAAAAAACTATGTCAATATCATCATAATACACATATAAATCATAAATACTCAAAAGATGCAGAATAAAACATAAAAATCATACCTGATGGTTTCCAAACATATCCAACAGGAAGACCGAAGTCTAGGTCTCCTTGGAAATCCATCCCAGCGTATGGATAAGGGAGGAACATCTGAGGATAGGCATCAAACGAAGCCTCATTGGTGGCATTCCTTGATCGCCCGCATGGTCAAGGCCAAAATATGCTAGGGTTCGTAAAAACCTAATTTGTACGGACACCTGCCGAGTCACATTGAAAAATCTTAATGCAGGATGTTATGGGGCCAACGTGGCTCTAGTAGCGTGAATCCCGGGTGCACAAGATGACTGCAATGGCAAGAAAAGCTCAGCAACAACCTCTGACCTCCCAAACTCTCAAACACTCAAATGTCGCAAATGAGCTGAAATGAGCCATATTGTCCTATATATCGCCATTTTCAAATTGTTTGAAGGACCATAACGAGAGCTCAGAGGACCCAATTTCACAACCGATAGCAACATGGTTTTCAACACCTCATAACGCCCAAAGGACGCTCCACACATCCACACCTACGAAAAAATAATTTTTTCAGTTCTGATAGGTATGCCTTCTCTCATCCACTATTCATTCAGCACATGTTTTCAATAATATTTGAATGAGCAATATGATTTCACTTGGGGTATTTTTTTTGCAGGTATCGTACAACACAACAAACCATCCATTTCCCCATGCACCGAAGGTTCCAGAGCAGGTATCACTCTACCCTCAACATGATAGAGTCCCAGAGAAACTGTGCATATCCTGACATCATTTCTCCTCAAGAAATCAACCATAGGTTCCAAACACCCGACCATGTTTATCATCTCCCCACCTTGCACATGATAAAAATCTTTGTTGGTCGGTAGAGCCTCCCATCCATGGCGCTTATCACTCAAAGTAGACCCTGCATCAGAAAAACACAATGCCATGGCTATACCACCTCAGTCTGGGAAGCACTTCATGCCCATTCATCCACCATGCATCAAGTCAAGTTTTACCATATCAAAATAAAACCCCTTTCCCGGACTACCATTTTTTTGCAAGAAGATCGAATAAACACCATCGTGTCTCGCGTTTGGTCTTCCATCCCTCCATCAGCATAGCCCATTTGCGATATATTCATCCACTTCATCTTCCCCACAAAGAGACCAACCAATGGGGCCCCCACCCTCAGCAAAAACACCTTCCTCACATCATCAGTGAGTGAGCATTTCATGTTTTCGGGGCACCCGTCTCTATGTTTTTTACAAACCAGTCCCATGTTTTATTCTTTTGGAAAATGTACAAAGATATCAAATGGAGAATTATCCCCCACTCATCCACCCATTTTTCTCCCATGGCAGCAGTCCTTAGTCACCCTTGGTTGGAGCATCACACCCTTCATGCAAAGCCACCACGACATTCATAACCAACATATACCCACCTTGGACTTCCTACTGACCCCAGGGATTTCCTCACCATAAATAGTTATGATTGCTGCCAAGATGTTTTTTCATGCTCTGACCTTGGGCCACTGAAGCCCCATCACCAGTTTTCAGTTATCCCTCGCCATCATGCCTATGTTAAAACTATCAAATCAGATACCCTGGTCCTTTGCATCAGTATCTCTCTCATTCAGTTGAGGATTCCTTTTTTTCGACTGCAACACCCATTATCCAAAAAGGAAGCAATACCTTGGATAGCTCCTCACCCCAATAGGGGCATCCTCGTGGCACTGTGGGAATCATGATTTCCCATAGAAGTCATCGATCCTCCTAAAATTCGACTACAACACAAGCTTTCATGTATCGTACTTTGCAACCATTTGAATTTGCCCAGATTCGTCAAAGACTCGTGCCATTATAAGCATCTCTTTCAACAATGCTTACACGGGAAGGTCCCAGTCATACACCCATACATAGAATGAGCATTTATATGCCATACCAATATTAAACATGTGGGCACCACATTCAACCTATTTTCAAAGAAAAAACGCCCTTGAGGGCATCAACAATCATTGTCATCAACCAAATCAACACATCACTACCATTTCAGTGACACAGACAAAACATTTATCTATCATATGTATTTGTTTAGCTAGCCAAAGCATTACGAGCATGGGACATGCCCGCCTCATAGAAAAATTGTATTTATTGTATCATACTATTTCTTGCAGGTTTCAGACAGAACATGGTCACTCTTTTACCCAATGTAAGGGGTTTTGAGCCTTGGTCTTTACGCATTTCTCTCTCCCTCTCGACACAGGTTACACAAGATAGAAAATATAATGTATTTCAGCTATACAGTTCTTCCTATACCTCACACATTAGGGGGAGATTTTTATCACTGGAGAATCAAACAACCAAAATGACATTATGAAATGTCAAGCAGAAGGATTTACAGGTCTGAGAAACATTAAAGGATCTGAAAAATTTATAAATATCTAAGGTCAAGAGGAAAAATGTAAAATTTCACACCAAATACACATGAAAAATGCAATTTGCATGCATTTTCCTTTGATATACGTGCTGGTCTGCGCGGATTTCCCTCAAAAATTTACATAGTCCTTGGAGTGGCGGAAGTCACCATCTGGGACCACTTCACACACTTCAGGAGTAGATCCTCCACTTGAGGCCGCCCAAGGATAGCCGCCTAGAGCCACCTTGGGACCTCAAATGAGCACACAAAGGAATCAACCCCCTCTCTTGGGTCACCATCCACAAGTGTACCAAGAGAGGGAAGAAGATTTGAATTTGCTTATAAATTGCCACCATGAGTAGAAGAAAATGAGAACACATTGTTATGCTGGCCAAATTTCCCATGAGCAAACTAGTAGTGTGTAATCTAGAGCAACAATAGAGTTAGAGGATTCAGTTGTTGGCCATCCAACAACTTCAATCCCTTAGGAGAAGAGAGAGGCCTTGCGACATGAGCTCAAGGGTAAAAACCTCGTTGCACTGGGTCTTGGAACTCCATAGTCCTAAGGATCCTTTGTCAAGTGTGTAACATTCTACCTTTATTTTTAAACTAAGAGCGGTCAATAAGAGGGGATTTTATTCCACCGTTTGTATTATTGTCTCATTTGACTCATGTGAGCTTGTGTTTTTGTTTTAGTTTAGTTGTGTTTCTTCTTCTGATATCCATCATACTAAACTCCATAATTTAGTGTGTCTTATATATATTAGCATGTGTTCACTAACCTACTAAAGATATTTTCTACCTGTGACCATAGCTTGTTGATTGCAACCATTCTTACCAAGCACTGGTGGTTTGGTACAATCATGCACCAAAACCACGACTATAGTCATTATGGGATAAGATATATTACAAAATCCTTCAATAAAATGTCAATAATGTCCCGCTAAGCCCATGAAAGGTTTCATATCAACAAAATTAGCATGAACAGGCACTTCCATGATGTTTTTTATTTTCTCGGGATCTACAAATATCCCTTCTGTAGAAATCACGTGGCATAAATATTGTATGTGATCTTTGTAAAAATTAAATTCACTGAATTTGGCATATAAGTAATGATTTCTCAATGTTCCTAATACAATTCGTAAATATTCCCTATGTTCTTCTAGACTTTTAAATATATTAGAATATCAACAATGAATTTTAGGAAAAATTTGTCGAGGTATGGGTGAAATGCACCATTCATAAGGCTCATAAAAGTAGTTTCCATATTAGTAATACCAAAGGGAAAAACCATAAACATAATGACTGTAACAGGTCCTAAAATCAGTTTTGGGAACATCTTCTTCTTTCAATCTTATTTAGTGGTATCCAAACCACAAGTATATCGTAGAGAACACTATATCCCCCTTAACTTGATCAAACAAGTCATTGAACCTTGGCAAAGGATATTTATGTTTAACAGTTAACTTATCAAGTTGTTTGTAGTTGATACATAACCTTAACGTATCGTCCTTTTTTTCTGACAAATGAAATAGGGGATCCCAAAGGAGACACACTTGGGTGATTATAACCCTTATCGAGCAATTCTGGTAACTGCATTTTAAGTTCAGTTAACTTGGGTTTTCTCATGCAGTAAGGGGTATGAGACACTGGTGCAACCCTTGGAATTAATTCTATAGTGAAATAAAAATCCTGCTTGGGAGGTAATCCCTGTATTTCCTCTGGAAACACATTAGCGAATTCTTGAATTACAGGAAATTTTCCTTTGGAGACTGACTTATCTTTGGAGTTAGTAAATCTCACCTGGACTGCATATATCAAACATCCCCTAAGAAAACATTTTCCTAACTGAGAGGCAATAATTAGTCGTAGTACCAGGGGCATTTTAACTCCTTATAGCTCTTGTCTGACACCCTCCATATTAAGATAGTTTTTTCTTTGGAATTTATTATAAACCAATGATCCTCCAATGCATTCATCCCGATTAGGATGTCATAAGACCCCAAGGGTAACACATTAAAACCTATATCAATTGGATGACCTAAGATTTCAATGGGACAGTTATCTATTTTGGTTGTCACTCATATTTTTTCCCCGATAGTCAATTGCACTAGCCAGAAATTTTTATATTTGTTGGTTTGCAGGTGACATTTTAAAAAAAAAATTGGACTAACATAACTTAAAGTAGCTCTCAGGTCTATTAAAATTGACATAGCATGATTAAAAATTTTACCTTCCAACTCAATCATGGTGGTCTGGTATTCCACTTGATGATCATCCAGGGCAGCATTAATCCTGGTTATGTTCTGAGCCACGTCACGAACTGTTGAAGCTCCTTAATGTTTGTAGTTTGCTCAGCTCTTGTACAGTGAGGGAAATTTTTGTAATAATGAGGCTCCGCACAACCCCGAAACTACAAAGGAGGCTTTTTTACTTGACCAAATTCTGGTTTACTAGAGGCCTCCATCTGTTTTGATTCATTTTGAGATTTAAATTTTTGTTGACTCTTCCCTAAGGTTTTGTTTGCCTGTTTTCTATACACATTTATAACATTTCCTCCTTTCATACTTTTCGTGTTCCGAAAATTATTTGATGCCTTTTTATCAAGCTAAGATTTACCACTGTTTTCCTTTTGTTTAGACTGCTCATAGCAGATTCGTGTCTTCATGATCGCTTCAGTCATGGTCTTAGGATTATCGAACTCTAATCTCTCCTTCATAAAGATAGGAAAATTACTCATAAATTGCTACACCTTGGCCTTTTCCTCCCGAATATAAGGCACATACCCTAACAGGGATGTAAATTTGGCCAAAAACTCTTCCACAGAGACTTGTCCCAGTCGAACATCATGAAATTCCTTCGCCTTATTCTCATAAAATCGTTGGATCAAATATTTTTCCTTGATTTTTTTTTGAAAGTCTCCCCAATTCACCTTTTTCTCATCAATTACATGAATCGCCTTATCCTCTTCCCACCATAATGTGGCATTTCCTTAAAGCTAGTAGATTTCCAATCTTGCCTTCAAGTTTTTGTCGTATTCATAAATTTGAAAATATTTGTTAATATTAATTAACCAAGCTTTAGGAGCATCTTCCATTTATCCAGTGAAAATTGGGGGTTTTATCTTTCTGAATTATCCCTTTAATTCAGACTTCTATTTATTATTCTTTTGATGTTCTACCACATTTTCATATACCTCTTCATTTCCACCCTTATCACGTTCTTAATGTTGAGTTGGACTTCCTTCTAGTTATTTCTCACCTCCCTCTCTTTTCCCTGGACTCGTCTTTTCATTACTGGAGTTGGTTATGGAAGTTATATAATTTTGACGATCATATAAGCTCTTTAGTAGCGACTCCTGATCTCGCAAAGGTCTCTCATTGTCTGCTCTTAGATTGTCCATCTCGTTTCTTAACTGTTGGACCCTTTCCGAAAGCATACCAGTGGTTTTTTTATGGTTCCCCTCTGACTGCACCCACACTTATTTGTTAAAACCTGCACCAGCTATATGGATTTTTCCTACTGACAGTCACATGGGTTGTGTACTTCCTGCTCCCATATGCATCGTGATTCTTAGTTTTCATTTTTTTTTTTTTTGTCCAACTCTGCTCTCAGTGATCACAACACATAAACTTATCAATATATTTCCCAATATCGGCCACAGTGTTGGAATCGGGCTCTACTACCACTTCAAACAATCTTTACCATCCAAGGTTGGTTTCTATGTAAAAATATGACATAAAAAAAAATTTCAATACCTGTTTACCTAAGGTTATATTTACATGTTGTTTAGTTTTTACACGAGCTTTAGATTTATAATTTGAATAAACATAATCACTTGATATGGTGATTCAATAGCATACATTTTCAATCAATATCTAAAGTTAGAATTACCACGCAAGGGTAGTCATTTTCTAATGTTTACATGTTATAGTTTATATACAATATATACATGTCATTGTTTTCCTTTATACATAGGTATATGTGTTTATCTACCATTATTTATTGGGAAAATTCATGTGGACACTTTCTTGTAGTAATCAATAGAGTTATTGATCATTAAAACCTTAGTGATGACATATTTATTACTACTCTAAAACTCTCTAGGATTCCATGACTTGAGTTGTCATGGATTGGCTCCACTCCCAACACACTGCACTGCTAGTCACATCTTCATCATCCACACGCTTGAGGTTTCATCAAACGGTAGAGGTTGGGAATTGTCGTTTAAGGTAACTGAATCCCTTCCTGCCTATCACTGATGTTTTCATTATTCCTGCACAACGTTTTCGCTCCGCTCAGGTCCAAACCTATAAATCCTAACTCAATTTTTGATAGTTTGAACAATATTTTTCCCTCCTGGCCCTTCAGCCATGGTAACATCACTCATAGTATTTTCTTCTTAGGGTCTGACGGTGTTTGCTGTGACAATAATGAATTTATGGGCATGGGTTTCGCTACATAATTTCATGTAATAGTCTTCGTTATTCTTATGATTTTTTATATTTAATTTCTACACCATGTCTATAGTTAATTATTTCTGCTTCTAGCCAGGGTTTGCTTCATGGTCTCCGATGCACTCTTTAGACAAACCCTGTTAGGTAAATAATATGCTAGTCATTTTCTCATCGTTGCATGGTTATAAACCTTATAAGGTCAATCTACGACTTTTAATTTCTTCCTCACAATGTTTTCAGGTCATTTTGTTTTACATCTCCTTCTGCATGGTCCATCAGTGGCTAGCTTTGGGGTCTTGTTGTCTTGTAACAATCTCTTCGCCTGTACCAAGTCTTTAAATATGATTTTCCCTTCCTTAGTCGATAGTTGCGAATCTTGGCTGTTAATTTAATCAGTCTGGCTTGCCTTCCGACATGGTGAAATTTCTTATTACATATTTCTTTTATTTTTTGGGTTTTCTCATGTGGTTGGAACAATTATGCCACACACAATCTATATTGGGGTTCCCTGCTCTACGTGAAGTGATAGAGGGTTATGTATATTCGTTTACTCTAGGGACGTTATAACTTAATATTGTGATATGCATCATGTATTTAATGGCAAGTATCTTTCTCGGTTCAATATCCATTTATTGTCGTGCTGCTAATCTTGGATCCACTATATATAAGTATGGTTATTCTATTTTTTCTTCTTCTAAAAATATTTATGTGCATAGTTCTAGTTAATCAAGAGCCACTTTCTTTCCTTTGTGGTCGCACAGTGACAATTGCGAATAAGATTGTAACTCTGTATTACTACTCATATGTTATGGTTTTCTATAAATATTTCAGTAAAAGAAGGTTAATAATTTTTCATTGTTTTCGATAATAAGTACAGAACACCTAGTGTCCATTTCCAGGACACTATCTGCACTCTCATTTATAATTTCCATGACCACGACAAGAGTAGAAAAACTTCAACCTATTTATTTTAAGAAAATACATTGTCTTTTTCAATATATCATTCCATTCAACACACGTAGTCATCTATCTCATTAACAATAATATATATCTCATTAAAAATAATATTGGATATCAATCTCAACAAATTGTTTAGTTATTTAAGGGAACAACTTCCATTTAAAACACATTTATGACACAACTACTTTAAGGAAAACAATATGTTGAACTAGACCCAAATACTATTAAGAAGAGTATGCAATCTCTTATTATCTAGAGGAATGAGCTTAGTTAGGAAGCCTGTTAAGGAGATGACTTATTAAACACCCAATCAGTTTATTTACAAGGTTTCCATTGGTCAAGTTACCTTTCTCATCAACGATGTTCTTTTCTCTTTGACAATAAACTTAACAAATATTGAAAAATAATCACAACATTATTTCCATATTCCATTATCCAACTGAAACCATTACCAATTAGAACAACCCTTATAATTAAATTAGGGAATGAAATAAGAATTAAAATAAGACAAGAATGGGTTGAAACTTGGACTCTATCAACCATGGATGAAATATATCTAGAAAACTTTTCTACATAAAAATAATAATTATTTAATGAGAAAAATAAATTAAAATTCAGCAATAAAAAAGAACAAGAATTAATTGAAAATTAAAATTAACAGAATAATATTGTAAGAAGAAGAATTAGACCCATTGAAAAGATTATTTGTTCAATTAAACTTATTTCCCACAGCTTAATTACTGAAAAAATTAATCAATATTATTATAGCAAGATTCTTAGTCATGCAATTATTCCTAAACCTATATTATCCATCCAATCGTAAGAAGAAATCGTATTAAAAATAACCCCAAAAACTTAATACTGCTGTCATTTTGTGTTGTAGACTATGAAACCAAAATGATGAATCTCCTATATGTAAATAATATGTACTTTATATAATCCCAAAACATTTAATACCTTAAAATACCATGTTTAATACCCTTGGAACTTTCATGGCGCTTAGTGTATTATTAATCTTGATGGGCCATCAACTGCGAAGTCACAAGTACACTAGGCTTTAAGCCGAAAAGATCTAAATGAAATGAGAAGCTATTTTTATGGCGTTCATATACAATGTGAGGCGAAGCCATTTCCATTTCAGTTGAAGGCATAGAAATCCAACTTTACTTGGGGCTTTGAGAAGAAGTAAAATAAGGTAACCAAAATCAAAAGAACTGGTTTGTCTCTTTTATTAATGTCTTCACCAATAACGAAGATATGGCTGACCGATCCAAATAATTTTTTTTCTTTGCATTTCCAGTTCCTTTAAACATAACCGTTTAGGCATAAATGAGAAGTTATCTGACACCGGAAGTTAGATCCAATCGATTATCGGCTTTCGTTCTAAAAGCGGATTATAATTTACACATTAAAAATATAATTTACGTAATTGTTCATGGTACTTAGTTTCAGCCAGATTTCTTTTCAAATGTTCAAAACAAAAGCGGTGACACTGTGAAAATGAATAAAATTGTTTGCAGCCACAGGTGAAGGGAAAATAAAATAAAAGACTGCACGATAGTTTTATTATATGATATGAAGGATTTAGATAGCGACTTATGAGAATAGCACAGCATCAACATCAGATTCTCTTGCTCAGAGAATCGTGTGAGACGTTTTATTGAAACATAGAGAGAGAAGATATAAGTTGATGTCGACGGTTAAAGCGAAGGTAACCGTAGTGGTAAATCTATGAAGCGTTGAGCAAACTAAAAGTTGTCTTGCTTTCGTAGTGGATAAATGATCGATTAGCTGAACTTTCGACACCGATGGCGTTACACTTAAATATTTCGAATCTTGGGCGCCCCAGGTTACGAGCGGCGGTGCAATGGCTGAGAGACTCCCTGATTACAAACCCCACGCCCATAGGGGTACATGGTGGGCACCGGCCGTGCTACGTAGTCATGCAGCTCCCGGCGGAGCGGTGTTTCCCTCAGATGCGACGGCGGTGATCCGAGAGTACTATAAAGGGACTTCACCGGATCTTAAGTATTACGAGGGCGGGCGTCTGCGAGGGTTTGTGTTGGGCGTGCCTAGGCTGCGCCCACCACGAGGCTAATACTACCATTACTGCCAATGCAAACCCAAATGAGTACCTCATCATCGACATGGGAAATGAAATGATATATAACCTCAAATAAACTCTTACAATGGGAAATATGTTGTTATGTTAATGAGTGGAGACAGCCTCCATTTATAGGCTTGGCTGGCTGGCTGTGGGTAGGATTATGGATAATGACGGTGGATGGGGCGGGCTGTGGGTAAGATTTAAGATTATGGATAACGACGGTGGATGGGGCGGGCTGTGGGTAGGATTATGGATAACATGTACGTGATTATGGACAACGACGGTGGATGGGGTCGAAATGCACGACTCATTGTAGCCGCCTCCACCTTCCCTTTCCTCACCCTGACTAGACCGTTGCCCCCATCACGAGTCTCTGTGAATTGCAATCCATGTCGGTCACACACAATGACCACCAAGCTCCCTCAAGTCGCTCACATTACATCAGTCACTCACATGTACAACCTCATAACACACCCTATCTTAAATGGTTCTTTCGCAAATCATAATCCTAGGATTTGTTTCTAAATATTGTGATATTACCATCCCCATGGAAATTATTCATAAATTCTCAAATTTTAGGTTTGATGGGAAGGTTGAACTAACAATCCTTGATCATATGTTTCAATTTTCTCATTTATGTATTTCTAATGGAATACATTGTAAATATATCATGGACAGGTTTTTCACCCTCACATTTGAAGGTTGAGTCAAGAGATGGTGTCATACATTACCTACTCCTTCCATCCATTTTTTCGAGCAACTTGTTAACGAGCTTCGTGAAGCTTTTGAAAGATATGATTATCATGATATAGGTGATATAATTGATTTACTTAGAATGAAACCTGGTGAATATGCCACCAGATTTTATTAATCGATTTATTCACCTTTGCTATGAATTTCCTGAGGGAGTTATTAATTCGGATTTCATTACGAAACAATTTCAAAGTTTGATTCTGCTCACCTTGAAATATTTTGGATCTAAAGCCCCAGATTATTTCACTCCTCAAAATTACATGAATCATTAAATATTCGAAATTTGTGAGGAGAACCTAATATTTCCTTTTTTCTTTGTCCTCCTCCTTTTCCAGTACCAATAGTGGTGCATGCACATATTAATGATCAAGCTGGGAAATTTTTATATTTGTTGGTTTGCAGGTGACATTTTTCAACAATTTTTGGACTAACATAACTTAAAGTAGCTCTCGGGTCTATTAAAATTGACATATCATGATTTAAAATTTCAGCTTTCAACTCAATCATGGTGGTCTGGTATTCCGATCGATGATCATCCAGGGTAGCATTAATCCTGGGTATGTTTTGAGCCACGTCACGAACTGTTGAAGCCTCCTTAATGTTTCTAGTTCGCTTCGCTCTTGTACGGTGAGGGAATTTTTTGTAATAATGAGGCTCCGCACAACCCCAAAACTACAAAGGAGGAATTTTTACTAGACCAAATTCTGGTTTACTAGAGGCCTCCATATGTTTTGTTTCATTTTGAGATTTAAATTTTTGTTGACTCTTCCCTAAGGTTTTGTTTGACTGTTTTCTATACACATTTATAACATTTCCTCCTTTCATACTTTTCGTGTTCCGAAAATTATTTGATGCCTTTTTATCAAGCTAAGATTTACCACTGTTTTCCTTTTGTTTAGACTGCTCATAGCAGATTCGTGTCTTCATGATCGCTTCAGTCATGGTCTTAGGATTATCGAACTCTAATCTCTCCTTCATAAAGATAGGAAAATTACTCATAAATTGCTACACCTTGGCCTTTTCCTCCCGAATATAAGGCACATACCCTCACAGGGATGTAAATTTGGCCAAAAACTCTTCCACAGAGACTTGTCCCAGTCGAACATCATGAAATTCCTTCGCCTTATTCTCATAAAATTGTTGGATCAAATATTTTTCCTTGATTTTTTTTTGAAAGTCTCCCCAATTCACCTTTTTCTCATCAATTACATGAATCGCCTTATCCTCTTCCCACCATAATGTGGCATTTCCTTAAAGCTAGTAGATTTCCAATCTTGCCTTCAAGTTGTTGTCGTATTCATAAATTTGAAAATATTTGTTAATATTAATTAACCAAGCTTTAGGAGCATCTTCCATTTATCCAGTGAAAATTGGGGGTTTTATCTTTCTGAATTCTCCCTTTAATTCAAACTTCTATTTCTTATTCTTTTGATGGTCTACCGCATTTTCATATCCCTATTCATTTCCACCCTTATCACATTTCCTAATGTTGAATGTCACTTCCTTCTCGGCTATTTCTCTCGCCTCCCCTTTTCCTGTTCTCGTCTCTCTTCATTACTAGAGTTGGGTATGGAAGTTCTATGATTTTGACGATTGGATAAGCTCTTTAGTAGCCGCTCCTGATCTTGCATGAGTCTCGCATTGTCCTGCTCTTAGATTTTCCATCTCGTTTCTTAACTGTTAGACCGTTTCCAAAAGCATACCAGTGGTTTTTTTATGGTTCCCCTTTGACTGCACCCACACTTCTGTGTTAAAACCTGCACTAGCTATATGGATTTTTCCTACTGATGGTTACATGGTTTGTGTAATTCCTACTCCCGTATGCATCGTGATACTCAGTTTTCATTTTTTTTTTTTTGTCCAACTCTACTCTCAGTGATAACAACACATAAACTTCTTAATCGATTTCCCAATCTCAGCGACAATGTTGCAATCAGGATCTACTACCACTTCAAACAATATTTACCATCCAATGTTGGATTCTATGTAAAAATATGACATAAAAAAAAAATTCAATACCCATTTGCCTAAGGTTATATTTACATGTGGTTTATTTTTTACACGTGAGCTTTATATTTATAATTTGAATAAACATAATTACTTGATATGGTCATTCAATAGCATACATTTTCAATCAATATCTAAAGTCAGAATTACCACACAAGGGTAGTCATTGTCTAATGTTTACATGTTATAGCTTATATACAATATATACATGTTGTTGTTTTCCTTTATACATAGGTATATGTGTTTATCTACCATTATTTATTGGGAAAATTCATGTGGACACTTTCTTGCAATAATCAACATAGTTATTGATCATTAAAACCTTAGTGATGACATATTTATTAGTGCTCTAGAACTCTCTAGGATTCCATCACTTGAGTTGTCATGGATTGGCTCTGCTCCCAACACGCTGCACTGTTTGTCACATTTTCATCATCCACGCGCTTGAGGTTTCATCGAACGGTGGAGGTTGGGAATTGTTGTTTGAGGTAACTGCATCCCCTCTTGCCTGTCACTGATGTTTTCATTCTGCCTGCACAATGTTTTCGCTTTGCTTAGGTCCAAACCTCTAAACCCTAATTCAATTTTTGATATTTTGAACAGTATTTTTCCCTCCTGGCCCTTCGACCATGGTAACATCACTCATAGTATTTTCTTCTTAGGGTCATACAGTGTTTGTTGTGCCAATAATGAATTTATGGGCATGGGTTTCGCTACATAATTTCATGTAATAGTCTTCGTTATTCTTATGATTTTTTATATTTAATTTGTACATCATGTCTATAGTTAATTGTTTTTACATCTAGCCAGGGTTTGCTTCATGGTCTCCGATGCACTCTTTGGATGAACCCCATCAGGTAAATAATATGCTAGTCATTTTCTCATCGTTGCCTGGTTATAAATCGTATAAGGTCAATCTACGACTTTTAATTTCTTCCTCAATGTGTTTTCAGGTCATTTTGGTTTACATCTCCTTCTGCATGGTCCATCAGTGGCTAGCTTCGGGGTCTTGTTGTCTTGTAACAATCTCTTCACCTGTACCAAGTCTTTAAATATTATCTTCACTTCCTTAGTTGATAGTTGCAAATGTTGGGTGTTAATTTAATTAGTCTGGCTTGCCTTCCGACATGGTGAAATTTCTTATTACATATTTCTTTTATTTTTTGGGTTTTCTCATGTGGTTGGAACAATTATGCCGCGCACAATCTATATTGAGGTTCCCTGCTCTACGCGAACGAGAGAGGGTTATGTATATTCATTTACTCTAGGGATGCTATAACTTAATATTGTGATATGCATCCTGTATTTAATGGAAATTATCTTTCTCGGTTCAATGTCCATTTATTATCGTGCTAGTAATCTTGGATCAATTGTATATAAGTATGGTTATTCTATTTGTGCTCTTTATAATTTCCATTTTTGTCAATATGTAATTTCATTTACTGTGTGTGTAACATGTTCTGTTTTACAATTCATTAATTTTAATAATTTGAATGGAAGGGCAGCAGCAAGAGCAGACTCTTGTCTCTGGAATTTTATTTTGATGTTGCACGTGCGATAGCCTTTCCGAAAAGAAGAGGACTACTCTACCTTATGGCGTCGTCCTAGGTGAGTTAAATGTCTTCCAATACCTTCCGTGTCTTGAGTTACATTTTTTATTGTTGTTGATAACCGAGTCTTGAATTTGTAAAACCTAGCTGAGGGATTCATAAATTTTTTCTTCTTCTAAAAATATTTATTTGCACAGTTCTAGTTAATCAAGAGCCACTTTCTTTCCTTTTTGGTCGCACAGTGACAATTGCGAATAAGATTGTAACTCTGTAGGACTACTCATATGTTATGGTTTTCTATAAATATTTCAGTAAAAGAAGGTTAATAATTTTTCATTGTTTTCGATAATAAGTACAGAACACCTAGTGTCCATTTCTAGAACACTATCTGCACTCTCATTTATAATTTCCATGACCACGACAAGAGTAGAAAAACTTCAACCTATTTATTTTAAGAAAATACATTGTCTTTTTCAATATATCATTCCATTCGACACACGTAGTCATCTATCTCATTAACAATAATATATATCTCATTAAAAATAATATTGGATATCAATCTCAACAAATTGTTTAGTTATTTAAGGGAACAACTTCCATTTAAAACACATTTATGACACAACTACTTTAAGGAAAACAATATGTTGAACTAGACCCAAATACTATTAAGAAGAGTATGCAATCTCTTATTATCTAGAGGAATGAGCTTACTTAGGAAGCTTGTTAAGGAGATGACTTATTAAACACCCAATCAGTTTATTTACAAGGTTTCCATTGGTCAAGTTACCTTTCTCATCAACGATGTTCTTTTCTCTTTGACAATAAACTTAACAAATATTGAAACATAATCACAACATTATTTCCATATTCCATTATCCAACTGAAACCATTACCAATTAGAACAACCCTAATAATTAAATTAGGGAATGAAATAAGAATTAAAATAAGACAAGAATGGGTTGAAATTTGGACTCTATCAACCATGGATGAAATATATCTAGAAAACTTTTCTACATAAAAATAATAATTATTTAATGAGAAAAATAAATTAAAATTCAGCAATAAAAAAGAATAAGAATTAATTGAAAATTAAAATTAATAGAATAATATTGTAAGAAGAAGAATTAGACCCATTGAAAAGATTATTTGTTCAATTAAACTTATTTCCCACAGCTTAATCAGTGAAAAAATTAGCCTATATTATTATAGCAAGATTCTTAATCATGCAATAATTCCTAAACCTATATTATCCAATCCAATCGTAAGAAGAAATCGTATTAATAATAACCCCAAAAACTTAATACTGCTGTCATTTTGTGTTGTAGACTATGAAACCAAAATGATGAATCTCCTATATGTAAATAATATGTACTTTATATAATCCCAAAACATTTAATACCCTTCTAAGTATCCCAAAACATTTAATACCCTTCGAACTTTGCGCGCTTCCGTGTATTATTAATCTTGATGGGCCATCAACTTTGCGAAGTCTCGTACACTAGGCTTTAACTGAAAAAGATCGATGAGCAGAAGGTATTTTTACCACGTTCATATACAATGTGAAGGGAAGCCATTTCCATTCCAGTAGTTGACGTCATAAAAATCTAACTTTACTTGCGGCTTTGAGAAGAATAAAATAAGGTAACCAAAATCAAAAGAACGAGCTTCACCAATAACGAAGAAATGGCTGACTTATTCATTACAGGAATCCAAAGATAACCGTTTAGGCATTTCCAGTTTCTTTAAACATAACCGTTTAGGCATAAATGAGAAGTTATTAAAAATATAATTTACATTAACTTGCGTATTATAATTTACACAGTAAAAATATAATTTACGTTAACTTGGATATTATAATTTACATTAAAAGCGTATTATAATTTACACATTGATGTGAATGTAATTGTTCATGGTACTTAGTTTCAGACAGATTTCTTTTAAAATGTTCAAAACAAAAGCGGTGACACTATGAAAATGAATGAACGGAAAATATATGAGAATAGCACAGCATCATCAGATTCTCTTGCTCAGAGAATCCTGTGAGACTCTTTTTATTGAAACCTAGAGAGAGAAGATATAAGTTGATGTACTGCTCGTAGTGGATGAAGCAGTTGAGCAGTACAACTTCGTAGTGGCAGTGGATGAAGCAGTTGAGCAAACTAGAAGTTGTACTGCTCGTAGTGGATGAAGCAGTCAGTTAGCTGAACTCGAGCACCGATGGCGTTGCCGCAAATGTTCCAGATGCGGCCGCCCAGGTTTTTCAGGCAGGCGGTGCAATCAGACTGAGAGACTCCCTGATTGCAAACCCCACGCCCATAGGCTGTAGGTGAGCCTGAGCGGGATGCTCTGTAGTCGTAACCGCTGGAGGCAGTGTTTCCCTCTAGATCTGTGAGCAGGGATCCGAGAGTACTATAAAAGGGACTTCCACTTGGGATCTTAAATGTTACACGCAGAGCAGCGATACGACGGTGGATAGGGTGGGTGACGGGTAAGATTTAAGATTATGGACAACGAAGGTGGATGGGAGGCCGAAATGCACGATTCATTGTAGCCGCCTCCACCTTCCTTTCCTTGACCGACTGAACCATTGCCCCCATCACGAGTCTCTGTGAATTGCAATCCATGTCGGTCACACACAACGACCACCAAGCTCCCTCAAGTCGCTCACATTACATCAGTCACTCACATGTAGAAGATATGTGAAGATTTGTAGAATAATGAGAGAGAGGGTGTCACACGTTATTTAATAAAATTAATGAGCTCACAGTCATTTTATTTTATGCTTTTCATAATTATTAAAAAATTAAGTGGTTGGTTAAGATTTAGAGTATTTTTTTCAACAAGATTTTTATTCAGATTCGGATTTGATAGAATTGGAAAAAAAGTGTAAAATGTATAGGCCAATTAGAAAACAATGAAAATGTCTAAATAAAATAGAGTATATGCAAAAACAAATTTGTTAGATCATAATGTGACTAGCTTCTTGCAAAATGTTAGAAGTTAAAAAATTGGGAGTTGATTTTGTTAGGGTCTAAACTGCAATCTTTCTTGGAGAGTTGATAGGCTTCGCAATTTTGGATCTAATAGAGGTGGGAGATGGAGAGAGAGTTGAACAATTTAATGAAGGTCTTAGTTTTTCTTTTCGAGGAGTGAGTTTAAACAACCTCTATCATTTTCCCAATCGATCTATGACAGATTTGGAGTTTCCAAAAATTGTAAAATCCCTAAGGCCTAGCCAATTAGCACAGTGGAAGACACCCTAGAGTGCTAGTAATTCAACATTAGTATATTTAAGAAACAAATAAAAAACATATTTATATAAGCAAAAAAATCATGTTGTAATCTCCAACTTATAAAACATATATATATATATATATATATATATATATATATATATATATATATATATAGTTTAGAAATTTATCAAACATTAAGAAGATTAAATTTGTCTTAATTCTTAATAATAATAATATTTATAAATTTCATATTTTTAAATAATGTTTTGTTTGAAAGCTTGGCATCACTACATATTCATCATGTCTAATATGTCATCCGGATAGGGGCAAACCAAGTCACCATCTATTCAAGACCCATGGACTCATATTTTTAAATATGAAAATATATTACTCATTGTAAAATATCAGGGTTACCAATATGAATTATCATTAATTAATTTTTTTTAATGTAATATTCATAGGGTGAGTATTCTTCTAAATAAATTGTTTGTAATATAACAAAATCAATTGAATATACTTATATTTAGTAACCTAAATGAAATATTTTTTATAATTAAAAAAATAGAATAGTACTATTTGTTTTATCAATTATAATATGAATTAATATCATTATCATTGAGTTGGAATGTCTCTATATTAGCCTTAAAATTGGAAGTATACTCTCTCAGTGTGAAACATCATGTCATTTACTCCAACCCGGCTTCTACTTGTTCCTTCACACGACGTCTAAAAAATTTCAGGAGCTTAATATTTTGAAGCTCCCTAGTAATGCCCTTAGTTGGAGATCCTCTATTAAAGTCCCTTGATCCCTCGGGGTTTCCCACCCCCGATGGAAGGTGATCTTGGTCCACCTCAGTTCTTTGGTGCCCTCTTAAAGTCTCATTAATTACCTCTATGGAGAACAATATGAGATCTAGATATGGTGATGGCAATGGGGTTCTTGGAGGAGGTGGTCTTTGTGATGACTCTCCTATGCCTCGATTCCCTCGCATTCTCACAATTTTGAACTATTCAATTTTCCGCATTGTTAGTGTGTGAGAAGAGAAGCGTATGCAAGTGAAGAAAACTATGCAGATTTCCTGAAGACTTGCAGAGATAAAACATAAGTTGTAGAAGGGGCCGAAATGTACAACTCATTGTAGCCGCCTCCGCCTATCCTGAGTGAAGACTCAATCCATGTCGGTCACACACAACGACCACCAAGCTCCCTCATGTCGCTCACATCTACATCTTCATAACACACTGTCAGTAAAGTAAAGATGTGTAGAATAATTAAAGATATGTAACACCGTGTCGGTAAAGATATCTAGAATAATTAGAGAGGGTATGACACGTTATTTAATAAAATGAGTTCATAGTCATTTTATTTTATGCTTTTCAGGATTATTAAAAAATTAAGTGGTTGGTTGGGATTTAGAGTATTATTTTAAGAAGATTTTATTTTTATTTTTTTCAAGAGAAAGTACATATTTAAAACTAATAGGCTTATATCATAACAATTTTCTATAAAAGTAGAACTTAATTTCATATGAAAATGTAGATTGTCGCCTACTATGAATCATAGTTATCAAGTTTGAATTGGAATATGGATGAACCATAGTTATCAAATTTGAATTTGAATTGAAATTCTGATTCGATAAGCTTCGGAAAAAAAAATGGATGAAATTTTTTGGTAACTATGCTATGGACAGTGTAAAATGCATAGGTGCAACAAAGGGCAATTATAAAACAAGGAAAATGTCCAAATAAAACAGAATATGCTAAAAATAATGGCAAGAACTGATTTGTTAGATCATAATGTGACCAACGCCTTGCAAAATGCCAGAGTCAAAAAATTGGGAGTTGATCCTGTTAGGGTCTAAACTACAACCTTCCTTGGAGAGTCGAACCACTTTGCAATTTTGGATATAATAGAGGTGGGATATGGAGACAGAGTTGAACAATTTGATCAAGGTCTTAGTTCTGCTTTTCCATGAGTCGAGAGTTAGAGAGTTTAAACAACCTCTATCATTTTCCCAATCGATGACAGATTTGGAGTTTCCAAAAATTGTAGAATCCCTAAGTTCGATCCAATTAGCACAGTGGAAGACACCCTAGACAGAGTGAAAAAATTTGATCAAGGTCATAGTTCTGCTTGATAAGATCTCTCATTCAATGGAATCATGGAGGATCTGGTCAAGGAGGACAAATATCAAAATATTGGAACAATAAAGAGTGTGTGAACAAATATTATTAGCTCTCCATTACTATGATTGCAATTATAACTTTAATAATTCTAGAAAATTATATATTTGAGATTGCATTAAGGAGTTGAGGTTGGTTGGATGTATTTTTAGTGTGTGAGAAGAGAAGTGTATGCAAGTGGAGAAAACTATGTAGATTTCCTGAAGACTTGGAGAGACAAAACATAAGTTGTAGAAGGTAGTAGAATCTTATTTCAGTGGACCTATCGAGTAGAGGGAAAGGAGATGGATCAAATGGAGTTATGAATATATATGTACTATATTTTGTTTTTGTTGATGTGTTTATCAGATTATCATATGCAATGTTTTTGTTCATCAGATTTACCATTTTGTAGAGGAAAGGTGTGTTATTGTTGAGTTGTGTAGTTCTCCTCAGACTCCAGTTTGAAAATGAATGAAATCATGGCTCTGAGTGTTTGAGGAGGTTGGGGCCTCCATTCAGTAGTGGTTAAACAAGAAAGAGGTGGTTTCTCCTTACTGGTGGTGGCCAACAAAACAGTATATTGGGAGTCGTATCTCCATATAGTGGTGGTTGACAAAGACTTATTAGGAGTGGTTGCTTCGAATAAGTGGTGGCATATAAATTCATGTGATTAGAGACTTCGTAGACAATACTCTCCAACAATATTGTAGAAGGGGTAGTGGCTAGTAGCTGGTGGAGGCCAGCTGAAATATGTAACAAATTTTATCATATAATAATAAGAGAATGAGAAGCAACAAAACAACATAGGGTCGTTTTCGTCCCTTTGGGGTTTCCACCAAAAATCATTGTCGTCTCATATGTTGATTATTATTATGTTTTTTTGTTATTTTCTGTTTCTCTGATCTCTCCTTACGTGTTTTAGATTATGAATGTTTAAAGGATTAATCAATTGCTGAACTTTTTTTATAAGTGCCATCACTACTCATTCACTTTCCATCACTCTTAGATCTTTTGCACTCTTATCCATTATATGGCATTACATATCATTAGAGTACAGGTTAGACACATGCCTATAGCTTAGCATACCTTTTGATCATAGTCGACACTTTTGTCACAACTTGTGTTCTAAGTGTCGCAATGTGTCATTTCAATTGTCGCACTTGGAAATAAATGTCTCTTTGTTTTTGTTTCAAGTTGTGCTTTCTATCCCTCGCTCATTCGTATCCTTTTGGATTGGGTTGATGGATTTCATTTTTTTGATCCATGTTTCAGTTGTGTTCGGATTCGTTTCCCTCTCTTAGTCTACCCGTCTCACACTTAGACATTTTGGAGCTCTACTTGGTCCTCCTGCTTAGTGCAGGTTGTGAATGCTTTAATCGTCTTATCCAGTGATGAAATTAGCATTTCATGAACCTCATTAATGTAACATTTCCCACCAATAATTATGCATGATGTCTTTCTCAATTCCATCTCAAATCAGTGCACATTGAGAGCTTTCCAAGGACAGTTACCTAACCCTTGTTTTTCATATTGACTCACTACACTATGTTTTCATCACATCTTCCTTGTATGGCACATAGAGCACTCTTATCTGATCACAAGGACCCCTTAAAGAAGCAAGTTGTGCAATGCAAAGTCCCTCCTATCCTCACAATGCAGTGAAAAACCTCCTAGGTAAAGTGACTTTCCTTCTATCGCTTCCCTCAGTGAAAAACACATTCCAGATGAATAATCAGTCAACAATGGTAAAACAATACTAGTATAAGATAAATAATTCCAAATGAAAAGTGGCCCCTTTTGAAAAAGAATGTGTTTTCCTTAAGGCTTCCTCTTCCCTTTAGCGCATGGCACAGTCTCAAGCCTCAAGTTTTCACCATTGTTCCTTGTTCTCCCCCTATGTGTTGAACACTTGTCAAGTTTCTCTCTCTTAGTACATGGAATAGTAACAAGGCTCAAGGAGCCTTCCCCATAGTCCTTGACCAATAAAATTATGTTGGCTTAGTCTTCCTCTCTTTCCTTTTGGGCTAATGGCGCAATCTTAAGAAACAAACTCGCCACCTTGCCCCTTGAGCTTGCCCACTACACTAGACCAAGGAGAGCCCCTCTTTATAGTGAAAAGTGTAGTAAAATTGAAAAGTTAATCCTTCTTAAGAAACTAATGATTTCAAATATGGTTTACTTATTAATCCTCCTACCTCCTACCCTTCCACATGCCTATCATAAGCAATTCATTCGATGATCTAGGTAGGGATAGAATATGTGATTTCACGACTGATTTTTCATTGTCATGGATGATTTTCATTGGCAGGAGTACTTTCTTAGAATGAAAAGTAGATTCTCAAGGAAGATAGAAAGGGGAAGATATAAATGAACACTTGCATAAGAGAATAACAAAATATAACTATCATCAAGATATGAAGCAGTTCCTATATCATGATAGAAGGAAGACATTATATGATGATTCATAAGATTTCAACAATAATACAAAGCCCTTTTAAGGGCGAAGATAAGAAAAAAAGTGGATCTTTAATTAAAATTAACTTTTGATCATATATTTCATGAAGATTAAATATAAAGCAACAAAGAGAGAACATTGGCATTTCCACTTCATCATGAGTTCGATGTCATTATTGTCAAGTTGTAACTTATACAAGTGTCATCACTTTGTCGAATATGTCCATGTGTATTGACACATCATCATGTGAATTTTAATCGTGTATTGTCACAGTAAAAATGAAAAAATGTAATGTGTGGGAGTGCAAGAGTCACATGTGGAATATGAAAAGTTACATATCCATATATGGAAAAACAAAAATTCATTTATATAAATCCAAAATACAGTTAGAAGTTCAAGAGTTGTTTGAAAGTACAAAGGGCATATTAGACTTCCAAGAGTGATGAGGGTAGTCTAAGAGTCGTGAGAATATGAAAGGTCCTTCCCTTATTATAAATACGACCTCATAACTCAAGAAAAAATATTATTGGAGGGTTAATATTTGAAGAGCTAGTCTTGGCTTTTGTTACTTGGCATAGGAGAGAAAACTATTATTTGGAGGAGCAAGAAGTGACAAAATCTTCCACTACTAGAAATAGTGCCTCACCATTGTAACTGTGTACTTGGATATTTAAACTAATATTGAATATCATTGAGCCAACATACTTTCATGCGTATATCATTGATGTTTTGATACTATTCCTTGAATGTTTGTGGTATATGCTATATTCATATTTACTAAGGAAATTGAACTATTTCATTGGATTTGGTACTTATCTTCTTGAATGTGTGTCGAATTTGTTCCCATGACTCGTTGTTATCTTGTGAACTAATTTTTTTGTTAGTCAATGAATATTTCCTTGCTCTCGTATGCCTCTTTTGTGATAGTACTATTACTTCCTTCTAGAGACTCACTCTTGTCTCCCTCTCATGAAGGTCTCCTGTTACACATTCCAGTTGGTGCTACACATGTCAACTTACTTGCTTGTTCAAGGTTCATGTGTATAATCTCTTATGTTATTCACTGACACCAAGGAAAAGCTTTGTGTTATGATGGCCGAGACGATATTCTTGATGGGGATCCTACTCATAATGATCATAGGTCTATTTGGGACTTCACATTGTGGATACCCCCTATATGTTGGTGGTTTCCAACACTGTCAACATTCTGGCACTAGAAGAAGGGCTAGATGACAAGTTATTCCCATTGAGTCTGCTTTGAATCTCTTATCTTAAATGGTTCTTTCGCAAATCATAATCCTAGGATTTGTTTCTAAATATTGTGATATTACCATCCCCATGGAAATTATTCATAAATTCTCAAATTTTAGGTTTGATGGGAAGGTTGAACTAACAATCCTTGATCATATGTTTCAATTTTCTCATTTATGTATTTCTAATGGAATACATTGTAAATATATCATGGACAGGTTTTTCACCCTCACATTTGAAGGTTGAGTCAAGAGATGGTGTCATACATTACCTACTCCTTCCATCCATTTTTTCGAGCAACTTGTTAACGAGCTTCGTGAAGCTTTTGAAAGATATGATTATCATGATATAGGTGATATAATTGATTTACTTAGAATGAAACCTGGTGAATATGCCACCAGATTTTATTAATCGATTTATTCACCTTTGCTATGAATTTCCTGAGGGAGTTATTAATTCGGATTTCATTACGAAACAATATTTTGTAATATTCCCAATTAGCAAATAGCTAATTGGAATATCAAACCGGATCAATTTTGCCGCCTCTAGTAAGTTGCCAACAACCGTGAGCGGGTCGTGGACTCACCCGGGCGCGCGAAGGCAAGTACGCAGGCTGAAGCTGGTAGTGTGGGGACCGAGGGGACTACGCGAGAAAGGAGGATGTTAGCTGCGCGGGAAAGGAGGGAGCTCAGTGCTCGAGAGGAGGGCCAAGTACAAAGGGGAGATGGCTTCCTCATTTTGGTCACTGTTGAATTTTATGAAATTGAATCTGGTTGCTAAGACTTGAGCACGCGGGCTGTTTAGCGGGTCTGCAGCACTGTTCAGTGCGCCGAGTGTCTCCGAGCGGAGATCTCAACCTCAGCCCCGGGGGACTTCGAGTGCCCGCTCGGGTGAGGCCGTTCTATCATTGCTTTGTCAGAGGATCGGGTTTGGAGCTTGTGCATAGCCGCGTTGGGAGTGACGGCGCAGACAGTGTGGGAAGATCGCAGCCATCTCGTGTGAGCCTTGTCTTAGTTCCAATTCGAGCCTTCCAAGATTTGGAGATTGTAGCAGAGACAGCCCGTATCTATTGAGGGCATTGGACCGGATTGTGATAACACCTTGGGGAGTCTGTTTCAGCCGCAGCACGACAGTAGCTATACGGCAGTTCATTCCAGCCTCTTGAATGCAGAATGATGCATCGCCGTTCCTCTGTTATTTCTGGAATACCTCTTGTTTTGCCGTGGGCAATTTTCGGGTGCTATCACCTGCACATGTATTGTATTTCCTTATAAGTCCCCGACATAATAAAATGGCTTAGTGATTTCTCTGTTTAATGTCTATCTGTTGTGTAGGCCGTTTCTGTTATTTTATGTGCTGTCGAATATCCTCTTGAAGGAGGCATTCCATTGCTGTACCATTTGCTGTGTTTTATTAATATCCTTAAACAGGAATATTACAAAATTCATGGCTTCAAGTTACGCTCACATGGAAATTAAATAGTCCCAAAGCCCCAGATTAGTTCACTCCTCAAAATTACATGAATCATTAAATATTCGAAATTTGTGAGGAGAACCTAATATTTCCTTTTTTCTTTGTCCTCCTCCTTTTCCAGTACCAATAGTGGTGCATGCACATATTAATGATCAAGCTGGGAAATTTTTATATTTGTTGGTTTTACGGTGACATTTTCAATGTTTTGGACTAACATAGCAAGAAAAACTAGCTCTCGAGTCTATTAAAATTGACATATCATGATTTAAAATTTCAGCTTTCAACTCAATCATGGTGGTCTGGTATTCCGATCGATGATCATCCAGGGTAGCATTAATCCTGGGTATGTTTTGAGCCACGTCACGAACTGTTGAAGCCTCCTTAATGTTTCTAGTTCGCTTCGCTCTTGTACGGTGAGGGAATTTTTTGTAATAATGAGGCTCCGCACAACCCCAAAACTACAAAGGAGGAATTTTTACTAGACCAAATTCTGGTTTACTAGAGGCCTCCATATGTTTTGTTTCATTTTGAGATTTAAATTTTTGTTGACTCTTCCCTAAGGTTTTGTTTGACTGTTTTCTATACACATTTATAACATTTCCTCCTTTCATACTTTTTTTTTCTGATATTCAGAAAAATTAGTCCCTTTTTATCAGGCAGATTTACCAACATTTTTTCCTTTTTGTTTAGGCGCCATTAACGGATTCGTGTCTTCATGATCACTTCGGTCATGGTCTTAGGATTATGAAATCTAATCTCTCCTTCATAAAGACGGGAAAATTACTCATAATTTTACTACACCTTGGCCTTTTCCTCCCCGAATATAAGGCACATACCTAACGGGGATGTACATTTAGCCAAAAACTCTTCCCGCCCGACTTGTCCCGGTCGAACATCATGAAAATTCCTTCGCCTTGTCCCTTAAAATCGTTGGATCAAATATTTTTCCTTGATTTTTTTTTCTGCAAAGTCTCAGTTCACCTTTTGCCTCATCATACACATGAATCGCCTTATCCTCTTCCCACCATAATGTGGCATTTCCTTAAAGCTAGTAGATTTCCAATCTTGCCTTCAAGTTGTTGTCGTATTCATAAATTTGAAAATATTTGTTAATATTAATTAACCAAGCTTTAGGAGCATCTTCCATTTATCCAGTGAAAATTGGGGGTTTTATCTTTCTGAATTCTCCCTTTAATTCAAACTTCTATTTCTTATTCTTTTGATGGTCTACCGCATTTTCATATCCCTATTCATTTCCACCCTTATCACATTTCCTAATGTTGAATGTCACTTCCTTCTCGGCTATTTCTCTCGCCTCCCCTTTTCCTGTTCTCGTCTCTCTTCATTACTAGAGTTGGGTATGGAAGTTCTATGATTTTGACGATTGGATAAGCTCTTTAGTAGCCGCTCCTGATCTTGCATGAGTCTCGCATTGTCCTGCTCTTAGATTTTCCATCTCGTTTCTTAACTGTTAGACCGTTTCCAAAAGCATACCAGTGGTTTTTTTATGGTTCCCCTTTGACTGCACCCACACTTCTGTGTTAAAACCTGCACTAGCTATATGGATTTTTCCTACTGATGGTTACATGGTTTGTGTAATTCCTACTCCCGTATGCATCGTGATACTCAGTTTTCATTTTTTTTTTTTTGTCCAACTCTACTCTCAGTGATAACAACACATAAACTTCTTAATCGATTTCCCAATCTCAGCGACAATGTTGCAATCAGGATCTACTACCACTTCAAACAATATTTACCATCCAATGTTGGATTCTATGTAAAAATATGACATAAAAAAAAAATTCAATACCCATTTGCCTAAGGTTATATTTACATGTGGTTTATTTTTTACACGTGAGCTTTATATTTATAATTTGAATAAACATAATTACTTGATATGGTCATTCAATAGCATACATTTTCAATCAATATCTAAAGTCAGAATTACCACACAAGGGTAGTCATTGTCTAATGTTTACATGTTATAGCTTATATACAATATATACATGTTGTTGTTTTCCTTTATACATAGGTATATGTGTTTATCTACCATTATTTATTGGGAAAATTCATGTGGACACTTTCTTGCAATAATCAACATAGTTATTGATCATTAAAACCTTAGTGATGACATATTTATTAGTGCTCTAGAACTCTCTAGGATTCCATCACTTGAGTTGTCATGGATTGGCTCTGCTCCCAACACGCTGCACTGTTTGTCACATTTTCATCATCCACGCGCTTGAGGTTTCATCGAACGGTGGAGGTTGGGAATTGTTGTTTGAGGTAACTGCATCCCCTCTTGCCTGTCACTGATGTTTTCATTCTGCCTGCACAATGTTTTCGCTTTGCTTAGGTCCAAACCTCTAAACCCTAATTCAATTTTTGATATTTTGAACAGTATTTTTCCCTCCTGGCCCTTCGACCATGGTAACATCACTCATAGTATTTTCTTCTTAGGGTCATACAGTGTTTGTTGTGCCAATAATGAATTTATGGGCATGGGTTTCGCTACATAATTTCATGTAATAGTCTTCGTTATTCTTATGATTTTTTATATTTAATTTGTACATCATGTCTATAGTTAATTGTTTTTACATCTAGCCAGGGTTTGCTTCATGGTCTCCATGCACTCTTTGGATGAACCCCATCAGGTAAATAATATGCTAGTCATTTTCTCATCGTTGCCTGGTTATAAATCGTATAAGGTCAATCTACGACTTTTAATTTCTTCCTCAATGTGTTTTCAGGTCATTTTGGTTTACATCTCCTTCTGCATGGTCCATCAGTGGCTAGCTTCGGGGTCTTGTTGTCTTGTAACAATCTCTTCACCTGTACCAAGTCTTTAAATATTATCTTCACTTCCTTAGTTGATAGTTGCAAATGTTGGGTGTTAATTTAATTAGTCTGGCTTGCCTTCCGACATGGTGAAATTTCTTATTACATATTTCTTTTATTTTTTGGGTTTTCTCATGTGGTTGGAACAATTATGCCGCGCACAATCTATATTGAGGTTCCCTGCTCTACGCGAACGAGAGAGGGTTATGTATATTCATTTACTCTAGGGATGCTATAACTTAATATTGTGATATGCATCCTGTATTTAATGGAAATTATCTTTCTCGGTTCAATGTCCATTTATTATCGTGCTAGTAATCTTGGATCAATTGTATATAAGTATGGTTATTCTATTTGTGCTCTTTATAATTTCCATTTTTGTCAATATGTAATTTCATTTACTGTGTGTGTAACATGTTCTGTTTTACAATTCATTAATTTTAATAATTTGAATGGAAGGGCAGCAGCAAGAGCAGACTCTTGTCTCTGGAATTTTATTTTGATGTTGCACGTGCGATAGCCTTTCCGAAAAGAAGAGGACTACTCTACCTTATGGCGTCGTCCTAGGTGAGTTAAATGTCTTCCAATACCTTCCGTGTCTTGAGTTACATTTTTTATTGTTGTTGATAACCGAGTCTTGAATTTGTAAAACCTAGCTGAGGGATTCATAAATTTTTTCTTCTTCTAAAAATATTTATTTGCACAGTTCTAGTTAATCAAGAGCCACTTTCTTTCCTTTTTGGTCGCACAGTGACAATTGCGAATAAGATTGTAACTCTGTAGGACTACTCATATGTTATGGTTTTCTATAAATATTTCAGTAAAAGAAGGTTAATAATTTTTCATTGTTTTCGATAATAAGTACAGAACACCTAGTGTCCATTTCTAGAACACTATCTGCACTCTCATTTATAATTTCCATGACCACGACAAGAGTAGAAAAACTTCAACCTATTTATTTTAAGAAAATACATTGTCTTTTTCAATATATCATTCCATTCGACACACGTAGTCATCTATCTCATTAACAATAATATATATCTCATTAAAAATAATATTGGATATCAATCTCAACAAATTGTTTAGTTATTTAAGGGAACAACTTCCATTTAAAACACATTTATGACACAACTACTTTAAGGAAAACAATATGTTGAACTAGACCCAAATACTATTAAGAAGAGTATGCAATCTCTTATTATCTAGAGGAATGAGCTTACTTAGGAAGCTTGTTAAGGAGATGACTTATTAAACACCCAATCAGTTTATTTACAAGGTTTCCATTGGTCAAGTTACCTTTCTCATCAACGATGTTCTTTTCTCTTTGACAATAAACTTAACAAATATTGAAACATAATCACAACATTATTTCCATATTCCATTATCCAACTGAAACCATTACCAATTAGAACAACCCTAATAATTAAATTAGGGAATGAAATAAGAATTAAAATAAGACAAGAATGGGTTGAAATTTGGACTCTATCAACCATGGATGAAATATATCTAGAAAACTTTTCTACATAAAAATAATAATTATTTAATGAGAAAAATAAATTAAAATTCAGCAATAAAAAAGAATAAGAATTAATTGAAAATTAAAATTAATAGAATAATATTGTAAGAAGAAGAATTAGACCCATTGAAAAGATTATTTGTTCAATTAAACTTATTTCCCACAGCTTAATCAGTGAAAAAATTAGCCTATATTATTATAGCAAGATTCTTAATCATGCAATAATTCCTAAACCTATATTATCCAATCCAATCGTAAGAAGAAATCGTATTAATAATAACCCCAAAAACTTAATACTGCTGTCATTTTGTGTTGTAGACTATGAAACCAAAATGATGAATCTCCTATATGTAAATAATATGTACTTTATATAATCCCAAAACATTTAATACCCTTCTAAGTATCCCAAAACATTTAATACCCTTCGAACTTTGCGCGCTTCCGTGTATTATTAATCTTGATGGGCCATCAACTTTGCGAAGTCTCGTACACTAGGCTTTAACTGAAAAAGATCGATGAGCAGAAGGTATTTTTACCACGTTCATATACAATGTGAAGGGAAGCCATTTCCATTCCAGTAGTTGACGTCATAAAAATCTAACTTTACTTGCGGCTTTGAGAAGAATAAAATAAGGTAACCAAAATCAAAAGAACGAGCTTCACCAATAACGAAGAAATGGCTGACTTATTCATTACAGGAATCCAAATTATAATTTACACATTAAAAATATAATTTACGTTAACTTGCATATTATAATTTACACATTAAAAATATAATTTACGTTAAAAGCGTATTATAATTTACACATTGATGTGAATGTAATTGTTCATGGTACTTAGTTTCAGACAGATTTCTTTTAAAATGTTCAAAACAAAAGCGGTGACACTATGAAAATGAATGAACGGAAAATATATGAGAATAGCACAGCATCATCAGATTCTCTTGCTCAGAGAATCCTGTGAGACTCTTTTTATTGAAACCTAGAGAGAGAAGATATAAGTTGATGTACTGCTCGTAGTGGATGAAGCAGTTGAGCAGTACAACTTCGTAGTGGCAGTGGATGAAGCAGTTGAGCAAACTAGAAGTTGTACTGCTCGTAGTGGATGAAGCAGTCAGTTAGCTGAACTCGAGCACCGATGGCGTTGCCGCAAATGTTCCAGATGCGGCCGCCCAGGTTTTTCAGGCAAGCGGTGCAATCAGACTGAGAGACTCCCTGATTGCAAACCCCACGCCCATAGGCTGTAGGTGAGCCTGAGCGGGATGCTCTGTAGTCGTAACCGCTGAAGGCAGTGTTTCCCTCTAGATCTGTGAGCAGGGATCCGAGAGTACTATAAAAGGGACTTCCACTTGGGATCTTCTGCGTATTACAGGCAGACGATACGAAGTTTGTGTTGGGCGTGCCTAGAGCACTGCCCACCACCAGGGCTAATACTACCATTACTGCCAATGCAAACCCAAATGAGTACCTCATCATCGACATGGGAAATGAAATGATATATAACCTCAAATAAACTCTTACAATGGGAAATATGTTGTTATGTTAATGAGTGGAGACAGCCTCCATTTATAGGCCTGGCTGGCTGGCTGTGGGTAGGATTATGGATAACGACGGTGGATGGGGCGGGCTGTGGGTAAGATTTAAGATTATGGATAACGACGGTGGATGGGGCGGGCTGTGGGTAGGATTATGGATAACATGTACTTGATTATGGACAACGACGGTGGATGGGGTCGGGTCAAAATGCGCGATTCATTGTAGCCGCCTCCACCTTCCCTTTCCTGACCTTGACTAGACCGTTGCCCCCATCACGAGTCTCTGTGAATTGCAATCCATGTCGGTCACACACAACGACCACCAAGCTCCCTCAAGTCGCTCACATTACATCAGTCACTCACATGTAGAAGATATGTGAAGATTTGTAGAATAATGAGAGAGAGGGTGTCACACGTTATTTAATAAAATTAATGAGCTCACAGTCATTTTATTTTATGCTTTTCATAATTATTAAAAAATTAAGTGGTTGGTTAAGATTTAGAGTATTTTTTTCAACAAGATTTTTATTCGTATCTGATTTGAAAGAATTAAAAAGTGTAAAATGTATAGGCCAATTAGAAAACAATGAAAATGTCTAAATAAAATACAGTATACGCAAGAACAAATTTGTTAGATCATAATGTGACTAGCCTTTTGCAAAATGTTAGAGGTTAAAAAATTGGGAGTTGATTTTGTTAGGGTCTAAACTACAATCTTTCTTGGAGAGTTGATAGGCTTCGCAATTTTGGATCTAATAGAGGTGGGAGATGGAGAGAGAGTTGAACAATTTAATGAAGGTCTTAGTTTTTCTTTTCGAGAAGTGAGTTTAAACAACCTCTATCATTTTCCCAATCGAGCTATGACAGATTTGGAGTTTCCAAAAATTGTAAAATCCCTAAGGCCTAGCCAATTAGCACAGTGGAAGACACCCTAGAGTGCTAGTAATTCAACATTAGTATATTTAAGAAACAAATAAAAAGCATATTTATATAAGCAAAAAAATCATGTTGTAATCTCGAACTTAAAAAACATATATATATATATATATATATATATATATATATATAGTTTAGAAATTTATCAAACATTAAGAAGATTAAATTTGTCTTAATTCTTAATAATAATAATATTTATAAATTTCATATTTTTAAATAATGTTTTGTTTGAAAGCTTGGCATCACTACATATTCATCATGTCTAATATGTCATCCGGATAGGGGCAAACCAAGTCACCATCTATTCAAGACCCATGGACTCATATTTTTAAATATGAAAATATATTACTCATTGTAAAATATCAGGGTTACCAATATGAATTATCATTAATTAATTTTTTTTAATGTAATATTCATAGGGTGAGTATTCTTCTAAATAAATTGTTTGTAATATAACAAAATCAATTGAATATACTTATATTTAGTAACCTAAATGAAATATTTTTTATAATTAAAAAAATAGAATAGTCCTATTTGTTTTATCAATTATAATATGAATTAATATCATTATCATTGAGTTGGAATGTCTCTATATTAGCCTTAAAATTGGAAGTATACTCTCTCAGTGTGAAACATCATATCATTTACTCCAACCCGGCTTCTACTTGTTCGCTCACACGACTTCTAAAAAATTTCGAGAGCTTAATATTTTGAAGCTCCCTAGGAATGTCCTTAGTTGGAGATCCTCTATTAAAGTCCCTTGTTACCTCGGGATTTCCCACCCCTGATGGAAGGTGATCTTGGTCCACCTCAGTTCTTTGGTGCCCTCTTAAAGTCTCATTAATTACCTTTATGGAGAACAATATGAGATCTAGATATGGTGATGGCAATGGGGTTCTTGGAGGAGGTGGTCTTTGTGATGACTCTCCTATGCCTCATTTCCCTCACATTCTCACAATTTTGAGCTATTCAATTATCTGCATTGTTAGTGTGTGAGAAGAGAAGCGTATGCAAGTGGAGAAAACTATGCATTTCCCGACATGTTGCGTAGATAAAACATAAGTTGTAGAAGGGGTCAAATGTACAACTCATTGTAGCCTCATCCTGAAAGTGAAGAATAATCCATGCTCTGCCACACACAATCCACCACCAAGCTCCCTCATGTCGCTCACATCTACATCTTCATAACACAATCGTCGCAAAGTAAAGATGTGTAGAATAATTAAAGATATGTAACACCGTGTCTCCAGAAGATATCTAGAATAATTAGGAGAGGGTATGATGACGTTATTTAATAAAATGAGTTCATAGTCATTTTATTTTATGCTTTTCGTGATTATTAAAAATTAAGTGGTTGTTGGGATTTAGAGTATTATTTTAAGAAGATTTTATTTTTATTTTTTTCAAGAGAAAGTACATATTTAAAACTAATAGGCTTATATCATAACAATTTTCTATAAAAGTAGAACTTAATTTCATATGAAAATGTAGATTGTCGCCTACTATGAATCATAGTTATCAAGTTTGAATTGGAATATGGATGAACCATAGTTATCAAATTTGAATTTGAATTGAAATTCTGATTCGATAAGCTTCGGAAAAAAAAATGGATGAAATTTTTTGGTAACTATGCTATGGACAGTGTAAAATGCATAGGTGCAACAAAGGGCAATTATAAAACAAGGAAAATGTCCAAATAAAACAGAATATGCTAAAAATAATGGCAAGAACTGATTTGTTAGATCATAATGTGACCAACGCCTTGCAAAATGCCAGAGTCAAAAAATTGGGAGTTGATCCTGTTAGGGTCTAAACTACAACCTTCCTTGGAGAGTCGAACCACTTTGCAATTTTGGATATAATAGAGGTGGGATATGGAGACAGAGTTGAACAATTTGATCAAGGTCTTAGTTCTGCTTTTCCATGAGTCGAGAGTTAGAGAGTTTAAACAACCTCTATCATTTTCCCAATCGATGACAGATTTGGAGTTTCCAAAAATTGTAGAATCCCTAAGTTCGATCCAATTAGCACAGTGGAAGACACCCTAGACAGAGTGAAACAATTTGATCAAGGTCTTAGTTCTGCTTGATAAGATCTCTCATTCAATGGAATCATGGAGGATCTGGTCAAGGAGGACAAATATCAAAATATTGGAACAATAAAGAGTGTGTGAACAAATATTATTAGCTCTCCATTACTATGATTGCAATTATAACTTTAATAATTCTAGAAAATTATATATTTGAGATTGCATTAAGGAGTTGAGGTTGGTTGGATGTATTTTTAGTGTGTGAGAAGAGAAGTGTATGCAAGTGGAGAAAACTATGTAGATTTCCTGAAGACTTGGAGAGACAAAACATAAGTTGTAGAAGGTAGTAGAATCTTATTTCAGTGGACCTATCGAGTAGAGGGAAAGGAGATGGATCAAATGGAGTTATGAATATATATGTACTATATTTTGTTTTTGTTGATGTGTTTATCAGATTATCATATGCAATGTTTTTGTTCATCAGATTTACCATTTTGTAGAGGAAAGGTGTGTTATTGTTGAGTTGTGTAGTTCTCCTCAGACTCCAGTTTGAAAATGAATGAAATCATGGCTCTGAGTGTTTGAGGAGGTTGGGGCCTCCATTCAGTAGTGGTTAAACAAGAAAGAGGTGGTTTCTCCTTACTGGTGGTGGCCAACAAAACAGTATATTGGGAGTCGTATCTCCATATAGTGGTGGTTGACAAAGACTTATTAGGAGTGGTTGCTTCGAATAAGTGGTGGCATATAAAGTCATGTGATTAGAGACTTCGTAGACAATACTCTCCAACAATATTGTAGAAGGGGTAGTGGCTAGTAGCTGGTGGAGGCGAGCTGAAATATGTAACAAATTTTATCATATAATAATAAGAGAATGAGAAGCAACAAAACAACATAGGGTGGTTTTCGTCCCTTTGGGGTTTCCACCAAAAATCATTGTCGTCTCATATGTTGATTATTATTATGTTTTTTTGTTATTTTCTGTTTCTCTGATCTCTCCTTACGTGTTTTAGATTATGAATGTTTAAAGGATTAATCAATTGCTGAACTTTTTTTATAAGTGCCATCACTACTCATTCACTTTCCATCACTCTTAGATCTTTTGCACTCTTATCCATTATATGGCATTACATATCATTAGAGTACAGGTTAGACACATGCCTATAGCTTAGCATACCTTTTGATCATAGTCGACACTTTTGTCACAACTTGTGTTCTAAGTGTCGCAATGTGTCATTTCAATTGTCGCACTTGGAAATAAATGTCTCTTTGTTTTTGTTTCAAGTTGTGCTTTCTATCCCTCTCTCATTCGTATCCTTTTGGATTGGGTTGATGGATTTCATTTTTTTGATCCATGTTTCAGTTGTGTTCGGATTCGTTTCCCTCTCTTAGTCTACCCGTCTCACACTTAGACATTTTGGAGCTCTACTTGGTCCTCCTGCTTAGTGCAGGTTGTGAATGCTTTAATCGTCTTATCCAGTGATGAAATTAGCATTTCATGAACCTCATTAATGTAACATTTCCCACCAATAATTATGCATGATGTCTTTCTCAATTCCATCTCAAATCAGTGCACATTGAGAGCTTTCCAAGGACAGTTACCTAACCCTTGTTTTTCATATTGACTCACTACACTATGTTTTCATCACATCTTCCTTGTATGGCACATAGAGCACTCTTATCTGATCACAAGGACCCCTTAAAGAAGCAAGTTGTGCAATGAAAAGTCCCTCCTATCCTCACAATGCAGTGAAAAACCTCCTAGGTAAAGTGACTTTCCTTCTATCGCTTCCCTCAGTGAAAAACACATTCCAGATGAATAATCAGTCACTGTTAGGTAAAACAATGCTAGTATATAAGATAAAGTGCATTCCAAATGAAAAGTGGCCCCTTTTTGAAAAAGAATGTGTTTTCCTTAAGGCTTCCTCTTCCCTTTAGCGCATGGCACAGTCTCAAGCCTCAAGTTTTCACCATTGTTCCTTGTTCTCCCCCTATGTGTTGAACACTTGTCAAGTTTCTCTCTCTTAGTACATGGAATAGTAACAAGGCTCAAGGAGCCTTCCCCATAGTCCTTGACCAATAAAATTATGTTGGCTTAGTCTTCCTCTCTTTCCTTTTGGGCTAATGGCGCAATCTTAAGAAACAAACTCGCCACCTTGCCCCTTGAGCTTGCCCACTACACTAGACCAAGGAGAGCCCCTCTTTATAGTGAAAAGTGTAGTAAAATTGAAAAGTTAATCCTTCTTAAGAAACTAATGATTTCAAATATGGTTTACTTATTAATCCTCCTACCTCCAACCCTTCCACATGCCTATCATAAGCAATTCATTCGATGATCTAGGTAGGGATAGAATATGTGATTTCACGACTGATTTTTCATTGTCATGGATGATTTTCATTGGCAGGAGTACTTTCTTAGAATGAAAAGTAGATTCTCAAGGAAGATAGAAAGGGGAAGATATAAATGAACACTTGCATAAGAGAATAACAAAATATAACTATCATCAAGATATGAAGCAGTTCCTATATCATGATAGAAGGAAGACATTATATGATGATTCATAAGATTTCAACAATAATACAAAGCCCTTTTAAGGGCGAAGATAAGAAAAAAAGTGGATCTTTAATTAAAATTAACTTTTGATCATATATTTCATGAAGATTAAATATAGAGCAACAAAGAGAGAACATTGGCATTTCCACTTCATCATGAGTTCGATGTCATTATTGTCAAGTTGTAACTTATACAAGTGTCATCACTTTGTCGAATATGTCCATGTGTATTGACACATCATCATGTGAATTTTAATCGTGTATTGTCACAGTAAAAATGAAAAAATGTAATGTGTGGGAGTGCAAGAGTCACATGTGGAATATGAAAAGTTACATATCCATATATGGAAAAACAAAAATTCATTTATATAAATCCAAAATACAGCTAGAAGTTCAAGAGTTGTTTGAAAGTACAAAGGGCATATTAGACTTCCAAGAGTCATGAGGGTAGTCTAAGAGTCGTGAGAATATGAAAGGTCCTTCCCTTATTATAAATACGACCTCATAACTCAAGAAAAAATCTTATTGGAGGGTTAATCTTTGAAGAGCTAGTCTTGGCTTTTGTTACTTGGAATAGGAGAGAAAACTATTATTTGGAGGAGCAAGAAGTGACAAAATCTTCCACTACTAGAAATAGTGCCTCACCATTGTAACTGTGTACTTGGATATTTAAACTAATATTGAATATCATTGAGCCAACATACTTTCATGCGTATATCATTGATGTTTTGATACTATTCCTTGAATGTTTGTGGTATATGCTATATTCATATTTACTAAGGAAATTGAACTATTTCATTGGATTTGGTACTTATCTTCTTGAATGTGTGTCGAATTTGTTCCCATGACTCGTTGTTATCTTGTGAACTAATTTGTTTGTTAGTCAATGAATATTTCCTTGCTCTCGTATGCCTCTTTTGTGATAGTACTATTACTTCCTTCTAGAGACTCACTCTTGTCTCCCTCTCATGAAGGTCTCCTTTTACACATTCCAGTTGGTGCTACACATGTCAACTTACTTGCTTGTTCAAGGTTCATGTGTATAATCTCTTATGTTATTCACTGACACCAAGGAAAAGCTTTGTGTTATGATGGCCGAGACGATATTCTTGATGGGGATCCTACTCATAATGATCATAGGTCTATTTGGGACTTCACATTGTGGATACCCCCTATATGTTGGTGGTTTCCAACACTGTCAACATTCTGGCACTAGAAGAAGGGCTAGATGACAAGTTATTCCCATTGAGTCTGCTTTGAATCTCTTATCTTAAATGGTTCTTTCGCAAATCATAATCCTAGGATTTGTTTCTAAATATTGTGATATTACCATCCCCATGGAAATTATTCATAAATTCTCAAATTTTAGGTTTGATGGGAAGGTTGAACTAACAATCCTTGATCATATGTTTCAATTTTCTCATTTATGTATTTCTAATGGAATACATTGTAAATATATCATGGACAGGTTTTTCACCCTCACATTTGAAGGTTGAGTCAAGAAATGGTGTCATACATTACCTACTGCTTCCATCCATTTTTTCAAGCAACTTGTTAACGAGCTTCGTGAAGCTTTTGAAAGATATGATTATCATGATATAGGTGATATAATTGATTTACTTAGAATGAAACCTGGTGAATATGCCACAAGATTTTATTAATCGATTTATTCACCTTTGCTATGAATTTCCTGAGGGAGTTATTAATTCGGATTTCATTACGAAACAATTTCAAAGTTTGATTCTGCTCACCTTGAAATATTTTGGATCTAAAGCCCCAGATTAGTTCACTCCTCAAAATTACATGAATCATTAAATATTCGAAATTTGTGAGGAGAACCTAATATTTCCTTTTTTCTTTGTCCTCCTCCTTTTCCAGTACCAATAGTGGTGCATGCACATATTAATGATCAAGCTGGGAAATTTTTATATTTGTTGGTTTGCAGGTGACATTTTTCAACAATTTTTGGACTAACATAACTTAAAGTAGCTCTCGGGTCTATTAAAATTGACATATCATGATTTAAAATTTCAGCTTTCAACTCAATCATGGTGGTCTGGTATTCCGATCGATGATCATCCAGGGTAGCATTAATCCTGGGTATGTTTTGAGCCACGTCACGAACTGTTGAAGCCTCCTTAATGTTTCTAGTTCGCTTCGCTCTTGTACGGTGAGGGAATTTTTTGTAATAATGAGGCTCCGCACAACCCCAAAACTACAAAGGAGGAATTTTTACTTGACCAAATTCTGGTTTACTAGAGGCCTCCATATGTTTTGTTTCATTTTGAGATTTAAATTTTTGTTGACTCTTCCCTAAGGTTTTTTCTGACTGTTTTCTATACACATTTATAACATTTCCTCCTTTCATACTTTTCGTGTTCCGAAAATTATTTGATGCCTTTTTATCAAGCTAAGATTTACCACTGTTTTCCTTTTGTTTAGACTGCTCATAGCAGATTCGTGTCTTCATGATCACTTCAGTCATGGTCTTAGGATTATCGAACTCTAATCTCTCCTTCATAAAGACAGGAAAATTACTCATAAATTGCTACACCTTGGCCTTTTCCTCCCGAATATAAGGCACATACCCTAACAGGGATGTAAATTTGGCCAAAAACTCTTCCACAGAGACTTGTCCCAGTCGAACATCATGAAATTCCTTCGCCTTATTCTCATAAAATCGTTGGATCAAATATTTTTCCTTGATTTTTTTTTGAAAGTCTCCCCAATTCACCTTTTTCTCATCAATTACATGAATCGCCTTATCCTCTTCCCACCATAATGTGGCATTTCCTTAAAGCTAGTAGATTTCCAATCTTGCCTTCAAGTTTTTGTCGTATTCATAAATTTGAAAATATTTGTTAATATTAATTAACCAAGCTTTAGGAGCATCTTCCATTTATCCAGTGAAAATTGGGGGTTTTATCTTTCTGAATTATCCCTTTAATTCAGACTTCTATTTATTATTCTTTTGATGTTCTACCACATTTTCATATACCTCTTCATTTCCACCCTTATCACGTTCTTAATGTTGAGTTGGACTTCCTTCTAGTTATTTCTCACCTCCCTCTCTTTTCCCTGGACTCGTCTTTTCATTACTGGAGTTGGTTATGGAAGTTATATAATTTTGACGATCATATAAGCTCTTTAGTAGCGACTCCTGATCTCGCAAAGGTCTCTCATTGTCTGCTCTTAGATTGTCCATCTCGTTTCTTAACTGTTGGACCCTTTCCGAAAGCATACCAGTGGTTTTTTTATGGTTCCCCTCTGACTGCACCCACACTTATTTGTTAAAACCTGCACCAGCTATATGGATTTTTCCTACTGACAGTCACATGGGTTGTGTACTTCCTGCTCCCATATGCATCGTGATTCTTAGTTTTCATTTTTTTTTTTTTTGTCCAACTCTGCTCTCAGTGATCACAACACATAAACTTATCAATATATTTCCCAATATCGGCCACAGTGTTGGAATCGGGCTCTACTACCACTTCAAACAATCTTTACCATCCAAGGTTGGTTTCTATGTAAAAATATGACATAAAAAAAAATTTCAATACCTGTTTACCTAAGGTTATATTTACATGTTGTTTAGTTTTTACACGAGCTTTAGATTTATAATTTGAATAAACATAATCACTTGATATGGTGATTCAATAGCATACATTTTCAATCAATATCTAAAGTTAGAATTACCACGCAAGGGTAGTCATTTTCTAATGTTTACATGTTATAGTTTATATACAATATATACATGTCATTGTTTTCCTTTATACATAGGTATATGTGTTTATCTACCATTATTTATTGGGAAAATTCATGTGGACACTTTCTTGTAGTAATCAATAGAGTTATTGATCATTAAAACCTTAGTGATGACATATTTATTACTACTCTAAAACTCTCTAGGATTCCATGACTTGAGTTGTCATGGATTGGCTCCACTCCCAACACACTGCACTGCTAGTCACATCTTCATCATCCACACGCTTGAGGTTTCATCAAACGGTAGAGGTTGGGAATTGTCGTTTAAGGTAACTGAATCCCTTCCTGCCTATCACTGATGTTTTCATTATTCCTGCACAACGTTTTCGCTCCGCTCAGGTCCAAACCTATAAATCCTAACTCAATTTTTGATAGTTTGAACAATATTTTTCCCTCCTGGCCCTTCAGCCATGGTAACATCACTCATAGTATTTTCTTCTTAGGGTCTGACGGTGTTTGCTGTGACAATAATGAATTTATGGGCATGGGTTTCGCTACATAATTTCATGTAATAGTCTTCGTTATTCTTATGATTTTTTATATTTAATTTCTACACCATGTCTATAGTTAATTATTTCTGCTTCTAGCCAGGGTTTGCTTCATGGTCTCCGATGCACTCTTTAGACAAACCCTGTTAGGTAAATAATATGCTAGTCATTTTCTCATCGTTGCATGGTTATAAACCTTATAAGGTCAATCTACGACTTTTAATTTCTTCCTCACAATGTTTTCAGGTCATTTTGTTTTACATCTCCTTCTGCATGGTCCATCAGTGGCTAGCTTTGGGGTCTTGTTGTCTTGTAACAATCTCTTCGCCTGTACCAAGTCTTTAAATATGATTTTCCCTTCCTTAGTCGATAGTTGCGAATCTTGGCTGTTAATTTAATCAGTCTGGCTTGCCTTCCGACATGGTGAAATTTCTTATTACATATTTCTTTTATTTTTTGGGTTTTCTCATGTGGTTGGAACAATTATGCCACACACAATCTATATTGGGGTTCCCTGCTCTACGTGAAGTGATAGAGGGTTATGTATATTCGTTTACTCTAGGGACGTTATAACTTAATATTGTGATATGCATCATGTATTTAATGGCAAGTATCTTTCTCGGTTCAATATCCATTTATTGTCGTGCTGCTAATCTTGGATCCACTATATATAAGTATGGTTATTCTATTTTTTCTTCTTCTAAAAATATTTATGTGCATAGTTCTAGTTAATCAAGAGCCACTTTCTTTCCTTTGTGGTCGCACAGTGACAATTGCGAATAAGATTGTAACTCTGTATTACTACTCATATGTTATGGTTTTCTATAAATATTTCAGTAAAAGAAGGTTAATAATTTTTCATTGTTTTCGATAATAAGTACAGAACACCTAGTGTCCATTTCCAGGACACTATCTGCACTCTCATTTATAATTTCCATGACCACGACAAGAGTAGAAAAACTTCAACCTATTTATTTTAAGAAAATACATTGTCTTTTTCAATATATCATTCCATTCAACACACGTAGTCATCTATCTCATTAACAATAATATATATCTCATTAAAAATAATATTGGATATCAATCTCAACAAATTGTTTAGTTATTTAAGGGAACAACTTCCATTTAAAACACATTTATGACACAACTACTTTAAGGAAAACAATATGTTGAACTAGACCCAAATACTATTAAGAAGAGTATGCAATCTCTTATTATCTAGAGGAATGAGCTTACTTAGGAAGCTTGTTAAGGAGATGACTTATTAAACACCCAATCAGTTTATTTACAAGGTTTCCATTGGTCAAGTTACCTTTCTCATCAACGATGTTCTTTTCTCTTTGACAATAAACTTAACAAATATTGAAACATAATCACAACATTATTTCCATATTCCATTATCCAACTGAAACCATTACCAATTAGAACAACCCTAATAATTAAATTAGGGAATGAAATAAGAATTAAAATAAGACAAGAATGGGTTGAAATTTGCACTCTATCAACCATGGATAAATATCTAGAAAACTTTTCTACATAAAAATAATAATTATTTAATGAGAAAAATAAATTAAAATTCAAATAATAAAAAAGAATAAGAATTAATTGAAAATTAAAATTAATAGAATAATATTTTGTAAGAAGAAGAACTAGACCCATTGAAAAGATTATTTGTTCAATTAAACTTATTTCCCACAACACTTAATCGCTGAAAAATTAATGACATTATTATATCAAGATTCTTCAACTACGCATAATTCCTAAACCTATATTATCCAATCCAATCGTAAGAAGAAATCGTATTAATAATAACCCCAAAAACTTAATACTGCTGTCATTTTGTGTTGTAGACTATGAAACCAAAATGATGAATCTCCTATATGTAAATAATATGTCCTTTATATAATCCCAAAACATTTAATACCCTTCTAAGTATCCCAAAACATTTAATACCCTTCGAACTTTGCGCGCTTCCGTGTATTATTAATCTTGATGGGCCATCAACTTTGCGAAGTCTCGTACACTAGGCTTTAACTGAAAAAGATCGATGAGCAGAAGGTATTTTTACCACGTTCATATACAATGTGAAGGGAAGCCATTTCCATTCCAGTAGTTGACGTCATAAAAATCTAACTTTACTTGCGGCTTTGAGAAGAATAAAATAAGGTAACCAAAATCAAAAGAACGAGCTTCACCAATAACGAAGAAATGGCTGACTTATTCATTACAGGAATCCAAATTATAATTTACACATTAAAAATATAATTTACGTTAACTTGCATATTATAATTTACACATTAAAAATATAATTTACGTTAAAAGCGTATTATAATTTACACATTGATGTGAATGTAATTGTTCATGGTACTTAGTTTCAGACAGATTTCTTTTAAAATGTTCAAAACAAAAGCGGTGACACTATGAAAATGAATGAACGAAAAATAAAATAAAAGACTGCAGGATAGTTTTATTATATCATATGAAGGATTTAGATAGCGACCCATATATGAGAATAGCACAGCATCATCAGATTCTCTGGATCAGAGAATCCTGTGAAACGTTTTAATGAAACATAGAGAGAGAAGATATAAGTTGATGTACTGAAGCAGTTGAGCAGTACAACTTCGTAGTGGTAGTGGATGAAGCAGTTGAGCAAACTAGAAGTTGTACTGCTCGTAGTGGATGAAGCAGTCAGTTAGCTGAACTCGAGCACCGATGGCGTTGCCGCAAATGTTCCAGATGCGGCCGCCCAGGTTTTTCAGGCAGGCGGTGCAATCAGACTGAGAAACTCCCTGATTGCAAACCCCACGCCCATAGGCTGTAGGTGAGCCTGAGCGGGATGCTCTGTAGTCGTAACCGCTGGAGGCAGTGTTTCCCTCTAGATCTGTGAGCAGTGATCCGAGAGTACTATAAAAGGGACTTCCACTTGGGATCTTCTGCGTATTACAGGCAGACGATACGAAGTTTGTGTTGGGCGTGCCTAGAGCACTGCCCACCACCAGGGCTAATACTACCATTACTGCCAATGCAAACCCAAATGAGTACCTCATCATCGACATGGGAAATGAAATGATATATAACCTCAAATAAACTCTTACAATGGGAAATATGTTGTTATGTTAATGAGTGGAGACAGCCTCCATTTATAGGCTTGGCTGGCTGGCTGTGGGTAGGATTATGGATAATGACGGTGGATGGGGCGGGCTGTGGGTAAGATTTAAGATTATGGATAACGACGGTGGATGGGGCGGGCTGTGGGTAGGATTATGGATAACATGTACGTGATTATGGACAACGACGGTGGATGGGGTCGGGTCAAAATGCACAATTCATTGTAGCCGCCTCCACCTTCCCTTTCCTGACCCTGACTAGACCGTTGCCCCCATCACGAGTCTATGTGAATTGCAATCCATGTCGGTCACACACAACGACCACCAAGCTCCCTCAAGTCGCTCACATTACATCGGTCACTCACATGTACAACCTCATAACACACCGTATCAGTAAAGTAAAGATATGTAGAAGATATGTGAAGATTTGTAGAATAATGAGAGAGAGGGTGTCACACGTTATTTAATAAAATTAATGAGCTCACAGTCATTTTATTTTATGCTTTTCATAATTATTAAAAAATTAAGTGGTTGGTTAAGATTTAGAGTATTTTTTTCAACAAGATTTTTATTCAGATTCGGATTTGATAGGATTGGAAAAAAAATGTAAAATGTATAGGCCAATTAGAAAACAATGAAAATGTCTAAATAAAATAGAGTATATGCAAAAACAAATTTGTTAGATCATAATGTGACTAGCTTCTTGCAAAATGTTAGAGGTTAAAAAATTGGGAGTTGATTTTGTTAGGGTCTAAACTGCAATCTTTTTTGGAGAGTTGATAGGCTTCGCAATTTTGGATCTAATAGAGGTGGGAGATGGAGAGAGAGTTGAACAATTTAATGAAGGTCTTAGTTTTTCTTTTCGAGGAGTGAGTTTAAACAACCTCTATCATTTTCCCAATCGATCTATGACAGATTTGGAGTTTCCAAAAATTGTAAAATCCCTAAGGCCTAGCCAATTAGCACAGTGGAAGACACCCTAGAGTGCTAGTAATTCAACATTAGTATATTTAAGAAACAAATAAAAAACATATTTATATAAGCAAAAAAATCATGTTGTAATCTCCAACTTATAAAACATATATATATATATATATATATAGTTTAGAAATTTATCAAACATTAAGAAGATTAAATTTGTCTTAATTCTTAATAATAATAATATTTTTAAATTTCATATTTTTAAATAATGTTTTGTTTGAAAGCTTGGCATCACTACATATTCATCATGTCTAATATATCATCCGGATAGGGGCAAACCAAGTCACCATCTATTCAAGACCCGTGGACTCATATTTTTAAATATGAAAATATATTACTCATTATAAAATATCAGGGTTACCAATATGAATTATCATTAATTAATTTTTTTTAAATGTAATATTCATAGGGTGAGTATTCTTCTAAATAAATTGTTTGTAATATAACAAAATCAATTGAATATACTTATATTTAGTAACCTAAATGAAATATTTTTTATAATTAAAAAAATAGAATAGTACTATTTGTTTTATCAATTATAATATGAATTAATATCATTATCATTGAGTTGGAATGTCTCTATATTAGCCTTAAAATTGGAAGTATACTCTCTCAGTGTGAAACATCATGTCATTTACTCCAACCCGGCTTCTACTTGTTCCTTCACACGACGTCTAAAAAATTTCAGGAGCTTAATATTTTGAAGCTCCCTAGTAATGTTAGTTGGAGATCCTCTATTAAAGTCCCTTGATCCCTCGGGGTTTCCCACCCCCGATGGAAGGTGATCTTGGTCCACCTCAGTTCTTTGGTGCCCTCTTAAAGTCTCATTAATTACCTCTATGGAGAACAATATGAGATCTAGATATGGTGATGGCAATGGGGTTCTTGGAGGAGGTGGTCTTTGTGATGACTCTCCTATGCCTCGATTCCCTCACATTCTCACAATTTTGAACTATTCAATTTTCCGCATTGTTAGTGTGTGAGAAGAGAAGCGTATGCAAGTGGAGAAAACTATGCAGATTTCCTGAAGACTTGCAGAGATAAAACATAAGTTGTAGAAGGGGCCGAAATGTACAACTCATTGTAGCCGCCTCCGCCTGTCCTGAGTGAAGACTCAATCCATGTCGGTCACACACAACGACCACCAAGCTCCCTCATGTCACTCACATCTACATCTTCATAACACACTGTCAGTAAAGTAAAGATGTGTAGAATAATTAAAGATATGTAACACCGTGTCGGTAAAGATATCTAGAATAATTAGAGAGGGTATGACACGTTATTTAATAAAATGAGTTCATAGTCATTTTATTTTATGCTTTTCAGGATTATTAAAAAATTAAGTGGTTGGTTGGGATTTAGAGTATTATTTTAAGAAGATTTTATTTTTATTTTTTTCAAGAGAAAGTACATATTTAAAACTAATAGGCTTATATCATAACAATTTTCTATAAAAGTAGAACTTAATTTCATATGAAAATGTAGATTGTCGCCTACTATGAATCATAGTTATCAAGTTTGAATTGGAATATGGATGAACCATAGTTATCAAATTTGAATTTGAATTGAAATTCTGATTCGATAAGCTTCGGAAAAAAAAATGGATGAAATTTTTTGGTAACTATGCTATGGACAGTGTAAAATGCATAGGTGCAACAAAGGGCAATTATAAAACAAGGAAAATGTCCAAATAAAACAGAATATGCTAAAAATAATGGCAAGAACTGATTTGTTAGATCATAATGTGACCAACGCCTTGCAAAATGCCAGAGTCAAAAAATTGGGAGTTGATCCTGTTAGGGTCTAAACTACAACCTTCCTTGGAGAGTCGAACCACTTTGCAATTTTGGATATAATAGAGGTGGGATATGGAGACAGAGTTGAACAATTTGATCAAGGTCTTAGTTCTGCTTTTCCATGAGTCGAGAGTTAGAGAGTTTAAACAACCTCTATCATTTTCCCAATCGATGACAGATTTGGAGTTTCCAAAAATTGTAGAATCCCTAAGTTCGATCCAATTAGCACAGTGGAAGACACCCTAGACAGAGTGAAAAAATTTGATCAAGGTCATAGTTCTGCTTGATAAGATCTCTCATTCAATGGAATCATGGAGGATCTGGTCAAGGAGGACAAATATCAAAATATTGGAACAATAAAGAGTGTGTGAACAAATATTATTAGCTCTCCATTACTATGATTGCAATTATAACTTTAATAATTCTAGAAAATTATATATTTGAGATTGCATTAAGGAGTTGAGGTTGGTTGGATGTATTTTTAGTGTGTGAGAAGAGAAGTGTATGCAAGTGGAGAAAACTATGTAGATTTCCTGAAGACTTGGAGAGACAAAACATAAGTTGTAGAAGGTAGTAGAATCTTATTTCAGTGGACCTATCGAGTAGAGGGAAAGGAGATGGATCAAATGGAGTTATGAATATATATGTACTATATTTTGTTTTTGTTGATGTGTTTATCAGATTATCATATGCAATGTTTTTGTTCATCAGATTTACCATTTTGTAGAGGAAAGGTGTGTTATTGTTGAGTTGTGTAGTTCTCCTCAGACTCCAGTTTGAAAATGAATGAAATCATGGCTCTGAGTGTTTGAGGAGGTTGGGGCCTCCATTCAGTAGTGGTTAAACAAGAAAGAGGTGGTTTCTCCTTACTGGTGGTGGCCAACAAAACAGTATATTGGGAGTCGTATCTCCATATAGTGGTGGTTGACAAAGACTTATTAGGAGTGGTTGCTTCGAATAAGTGGTGGCATATAAATTCATGTGATTAGAGACTTCGTAGACAATACTCTCCAACAATATTGTAGAAGGGGTAGTGGCTAGTAGCTGGTGGAGGCCAGCTGAAATATGTAACAAATTTTATCATATAATAATAAGAGAATGAGAAGCAACAAAACAACATAGGGTGGTTTTCGTCCCTTTGGGGTTTCCACCAAAAATCATTGTCGTCTCATATGTTGATTATTATTATGTTTTTTTGTTATTTTCTGTTTCTCTGATCTCTCCTTACGTGTTTTAGATTATGAATGTTTAAAGGATTAATCAATTGCTGAACTTTTTTTATAAGTGCCATCACTACTCATTCACTTTCCATCACTCTTAGATCTTTTGCACTCTTATCCATTATATGGCATTACATATCATTAGAGTACAGGTTAGACACATGCCTATAGCTTAGCATACCTTTTGATCATAGTCGACACTTTTGTCACAACTTGTGTTCTAAGTGTCGCAATGTGTCATTTCAATTGTCGCACTTGGAAATAAATGTCTCTTTGTTTTTGTTTTAAGTTGTGCTTTCTATCCCTCACTCATTCGTATCCTTTTGGATTGGGTTGATGGATTTCATTTTTTTGATCCATGTTTCAGTTGTGTTCGGATTCGTTTCCCTCTAGTCTAAATCTGCCTCTTCACCCACTTAGACATTTTGAGTTTTCTTCTGTCCCCTCCGCCAGTAAGTTGTGAATGTTTAATCGCCTTATCCATTTAGAACAACATTTCATTTAGAACCACGAATGTAACATTTCCCACCAATAATTATGCATACGTCTTTCTCACCCATCTCAAATCAAGGCACATTGGAGAGCTTTCCATGAGTCGCTACTCTAACCTTGTTTTCATATTTGATCACCACACTATGTTTTCATCACATCTTCCTTGTAAGGTACATAGAGCACTTTATCTGACTGGCCAAGTGGGACCCCTTAAAGAAGCAAGTTGTAACAAAAGTCCTCCATCCCCACAATGGAAGAAACTCAGGTAAAGGACTTTCCTTCTATCGTCTCCCTCGAAAAACACATTCCGATGAATAATCAACGTTAGGCAAACAATGCTAGGCATATAAGATAAAGTGCATTCCAAATGAAAAGTGGCCCCTTTTTGAAAAAGAATGTGTTTTCCTTAAGGCTTCCTCTTCCCTTTAGCGCATGGCACAGTCTCAAGCCTCAAGTTTTCACCATTGTTCCTTGTTCTCCCCCTATTTGTTGAACACTTGTCAAGTTTCTCTCTCTTAGTACATGGAATAGTAACAAGGCTCAAGGAGCCTTCCCCATAGTCCTTGACCAATAAAATTATGTTGGCTTAGTCTTCCTCTCTTTCCTTTTGGGCTAATGGCGCAATCTTAAGAAACAAACTCGCCACCTTGCCCCTTGAGCTTGCCCACTACACTAGACCAAGGAGAGCCCCTCTTTATAGTGAAAAGTGTAGTAAAATTGAAAAGTTAATCCTTCTTAAGAAACTAATGATTTCAAATATGGTTTACTTATTAATCCTCCTACCTCCAACCCTTCCACATGCCTATCATAAGCAATTCATTCGATGATCTAGGTAGGGATAGAATATGTGATTTCACGACTGATTTTTCATTGTCATGGATGATTTTCATTGGCAGGAGTACTTTCTTAGAATGAAAAGTAGATTCTCAAGGAAGATAGAAAGGGGAAGATATAAATGAACACTTGCATAAGAGAATAACAAAATATAACTATCATCAAGATATGAAGCAGTTCCTATATCATGATAGAAGGAAGACATTATATGATGATTCATAAGATTTCAACAATAATACAAAGCCCTTTTAAGGGCGAAGATAAGAAAAAAAGTGGATCTTTAATTAAAATTAACTTTTGATCATATATTTCATGAAGATTAAATATAGAGCAACAAAGAGAGAACATTGGCATTTCCACTTCATCATGAGTTCGATGTCATTATTGTCAAGTTGTAACTTATACAAGTGTCATCACTTTGTCGAATATGTCCATGTGTATTGACACATCATCATGTGAATTTTAATCGTGTATTGTCACAGTAAAAATGAAAAAATGTAATGTGTGGGAGTGCAAGAGTCACATGTGGAATATGAAAAGTTACATATCCATATATGGAAAAACAAAAATTCATTTATATAAATCCAAAATACAGCTAGAAGTTCAAGAGTTGTTTGAAAGTACAAAGGGCATATTAGACTTCCAAGAGTCATGAGGGTAGTCTAAGAGTCGTGAGAATATGAAAGGTCCTTCCCTTATTATAAATACGACCTCATAACTCAAGAAAAAATCTTATTGGAGGGTTAATCTTTGAAGAGCTAGTCTTGGCTTTTGTTACTTGGAATAGGAGAGAAAACTATTATTTGGAGGAGCAAGAAGTGACAAAATCTTCCACTACTAGAAATAGTGCCTCACCATTGTAACTGTGTACTTGGATATTTAAACTAATATTGAATATCATTGAGCCAACATACTTTCATGCGTATATCATTGATGTTTTGATACTATCTTTGTCATTGTGTAAGAAGCAGACTCATATTTACTTATAAATTAATCATTTCATTGGATTTGGTACTTATCTTCTTGAATGTGTGTCGAATTTGTTCCCATGACTCGTTGTTATCTTGTGAACTAATTTTTTTGTTAGTCAATGAATATTTCCTTGCTCTCGTATGCCTCTTTTGTGATAGTACTATTACTTCCTTCTAGAGACTCACTCTTGTCTCCCTCTCATGAAGGTCTCCTGTTACACATTCCAGTTGGTGCTACACATGTCAACTTACTTGCTTGTTCAAGGTTCATGTGTATAATCTCTTATGTTATTCACTGACACCAAGGAAAAGCTTTGTGTTATGATGGCCGAGACGATATTCTTGATGGGGATCCTACTCATAATGATCATAGGTCTATTTGGGACTTCACATTGTGGATACCCCCTATATGTTGGTGGTTTCCAACACTGTCAACATTCTGGCACTAGAAGAAGGGCTAGATGACAAGTTATTCCCATTGAGTCTGCTTTGAATCTCTTATCTTAAATGGTTCTTTCGCAAATCATAATCCTAGGATTTGTTTCTAAATATTGTGATATTACCATCCCCATGGAAATTATTCATAAATTCTCAAATTTTAGGTTTGATGGGAAGGTTGAACTAACAATCCTTGATCATATGTTTCAATTTTCTCATTTATGTATTTCTAATGGAATACATTGTAAATATATCATGGACAGGTTTTTCACCCTCACATTTGAAGGTTGAGTCAAGAAATGGTGTCATACATTACCTACTGCTTCCATCCATTTTTTCAAGCAACTTGTTAACGAGCTTCGTGAAGCTTTTGAAAGATATGATTATCATGATATAGGTGATATAATTGATTTACTTAGAATGAAACCTGGTGAATATGCCACAAGATTTTATTAATCGATTTATTCACCTTTGCTATGAATTTCCTGAGGGAGTTATTAATTCGGATTTCATTACGAAACAATTTCAAAGTTTGATTCTGCTCACCTTGAAATATTTTGGATCTAAAGCCCCAGATTAGTTCACTCCTCAAAATTACATGAATCATTAAATATTCGAAATTTGTGAGGAGAACCTAATATTTCCTTTTTTCTTTGTCCTCCTCCTTTTCCAGTACCAATAGTGGTGCATGCACATATTAATGATCAAGCTGGGAAATTTTTATATTTGTTGGTTTGCAGGTGACATTTTTCAACAATTTTTGGACTAACATAACTTAAAGTAGCTCTCGGGTCTATTAAAATTGACATATCATGATTTAAAATTTCAGCTTTCAACTCAATCATGGTGGTCTGGTATTCTGATCGATGATCATCCAGGGTAGCATTAATCCTGGGTATGTTTTGAGCCACGTCACGAACTGTTGAAGCCTCCTTAATGTTTCTAGTTCGCTTCGCTCTTGTACGGTGAGGGAATTTTTTGTAATAATGAGGCTCCGCACAACCCCAAAACTACAAAGGAGGAATTTTTACTTGACCAAATTCTGGTTTACTAGAGGCCTCCATATGTTTTGTTTCATTTTGAGATTTAAATTTTTGTTGACTCTTCCCTAAGGTTTTGTTTGACTGTTTTCTATACACATTTATAACATTTCCTCCTTTCATACTTTTCGTGTTCCGAAAATTATTTGATGCCTTTTTATCAAGCTAAGATTTACCACTGTTTTCCTTTTGTTTAGACTGCTCATAGCAGATTCGTGTCTTCATGATCGCTTCAGTCATGGTCTTAGGATTATCGAACTCTAATCTCTCCTTCATAAAGATAGGAAAATTACTCATAAATTGCTACACCTTGGCCTTTTCCTCCCGAATATAAGGCACATACCCTCACAGGGATGTAAATTTGGCCAAAAACTCTTCCACAGAGACTTGTCCCAGTCGAACATCATGAAATTCCTTCGCCTTATTCTCATAAAATTGTTGGATCAAATATTTTTCCTTGATTTTTTTTTGAAAGTCTCCCCAATTCACCTTTTTCTCATCAATTACATGAATCGCCTTATCCTCTTCCCACCATAATGTGGCATTTCCTTAAAGCTAGTAGATTTCCAATCTTGCCTTCAAGTTTTTGTCGTATTCATAAATTTGAAAATATTTGTTAATATTAATTAATTAACCAAGCTTTAGGAGCATCTTCCATTTATCCAGTGAAAATTGGGGGTTTTATCTTTCTGAAATCTCCCTTTAATTCAAACTTCTATTTCTTATTCTTTTGATGGTCTACCGCATTTTCATATCCCTATTCATTTCCACCCTTATCACATTCTTAATGTTGAATGTCACTTCCTTCTGGTTATTTCTCGCCTCCCTCTCTTTTCCCTGCACTCGTCTCTTCATTACTAGAGTTGGGTATGGAAGTTCTATGATTTTGACGATTGGATAAGCTCTTTAGTAGCCGCTCCTGATCTTGCATGAGTCTCGCATTGTCCTGCTCTTAGATTTTCCATCTCGTTTCTTAACTGTTAGACCGTTTCCAAAAGCATACCAGTGGTTTTTTTATGGTTCCCCTTTGACTGCACCCACACTTCTGTGTTAAAACCTGCACTAGCTATATGGATTTTTCCTACTGATGGTTACATGGTTTGTGTAATTCCTACTCCCGTATGCATCGTGATACTCAGTTTTCATTTTTTTTTTTTTGTCCAACTCTACTCTCAGTGATAACAACACATAAACTTCTTAATCGATTTCCCAATCTCAGCGACAATGTTGCAATCAGGATCTACTACCACTTCAAACAATATTTACCATCCAATGTTGGATTCTATGTAAAAATATGACATAAAAAAAAAATTCAATACCCATTTGCCTAAGGTTATATTTACATGTGGTTTATTTTTTACACGTGAGCTTTATATTTATAATTTGAATAAACATAATTACTTGATATGGTGATTCAATAGCATACATTTTCAATCAATATCTAAAGTCAGAATTACCACACAAGGGTAGTCATTGTCTAATGTTTACATGTTATAGCTTATATACAATATATACATGTTGTTGTTTTCCTTTATACATAGGTATATGTGTTTATCTACCATTATTTATTGGGAAAATTCATGTGGACACTTTCTTGCAATAATCAACATAGTTATTGATCATTAAAACCTTAGTGATGACATATTTATTAGTGCTCTAGATCTCTCTAGGATTCCATCACTTGAGTTGTCATGGATTGGCTCTGCTCCCAACACGCTGCACTGTTTGTCACATTTTCATCATCCACGCGCTTGAGGTTTCATCGAACGGTGGAGGTTGGGAATTGTTGTTTGAGGTAACTGCATCCCCTCTTGCCTGTCACTGATGTTTTCATTCTGCCTGCACAATGTTTTCGCTTTGCTTAGGTCCAAACCTCTAAACCCTAATTCAATTTTTGATATTTTGAACAGTATTTTTCCCTCCTGGCCCTTCGACCATGGTAACATCACTCATAGTATTTTCTTCTTAGGGTCATACAGTGTTTGTTGTGCCAATAATGAATTTATGGGCATGGGTTTCGCTACATAATTTCATGTAATAGTCTTCGTTATTCTTATGATTTTTTATATTTAATTTGTACATCATGTCTATAGTTAATTGTTTTTACATCTAGCCAGGGTTTGCTTCATGGTCTCCGATGCACTCTTTGGATGAACCCCATCAGGTAAATAATATGCTAGTCATTTTCTCATCGTTGCCTGGTTATAAATCGTATAAGGTCAATCTACGACTTTTAATTTCTTCCTCAATGTGTTTTCAGGTCATTTTGGTTTACATCTCCTTCTGCATGGTCCATCAGTGGCTAGCTTCGGGGTCTTGTTGTCTTGTAACAATCTCTTCACCTGTACCAAGTCTTTAAATATTATCTTCCCTTCCTTAGTTGATAGTTGCAAATGTTGGGTGTTAATTTAATTAGTCTGGCTTGCCTTCCGACATGGTGAAATTTCTTATTACATATTTCTTTTATTTTTTGGGTTTTCTCATGTGGTTGGAACAATTATGCCACGCACAATCTATATTGAGGTTCCCTGCTCTACGCGAACGAGAGAGGGTTATGTATATTCATTTACTCTAGGGATGCTATAACTTAATATTGTGATATGCATCCTGTATTTAATGGAAATTATCTTTCTCGGTTCAATGTCCATTTATTATCGTGCTAGTAATCTTGGATCAATTGTATATAAGTATGGTTATTCTATTTGTGCTCTTTATAATTTCCATTTTTGTCAATATGTAATTGCATTTACTGTGTGTGTAACATGTTCTGTTTTACAATTCATTAATTTTAATAATTTGAATGGAAGGGCAGCAGCAAGAGCAGACTCTTGTCTCTGGAATTTTATTTTGATGTTGCACGTGCGATAGCCTTTCCGAAAAGAAGAGGACTACTCTACCTTATGGCGTCGGCCTAGGGTGAGTTAAATGTCTTCCAATACCCTTCCGTGTCTTGAGTTACATTTTTTACCATTGTTGATAACTGAGTCTTGTTTTTATAAAACCTAGCTGAGGGATTCATAAATTTTTTCTTCTTCTAAAAATATTTATTTGCACAGTTCTAGTTAATCAAGAGCCACTTTCTTTCCTTTTTGGTCGCACAGTGACAATTGCGAATAAGATTGTAACTCTGTAGGACTACTCATATGTTATGGTTTTCTATAAATATTTCAGTAAAAGAAGGTTAATAATTTTTCATTGTTTTCGATAATAAGTACAGAACACCTAGTGTCCATTTCTAGAACACTATCTGCACTCTCATTTATAATTTCCATGACCACGACAAGAGTAGAAAAACTTCAACCTATTTATTTTAAGAAAATACATTGTCTTTTTCAATATATCATTCCATTAGACACACGTAGTCATCTATCTCATTAACAATAATATATATCTCATTAAAAATAATATTGGATATCAATCTCAACAAATTGTTTAGTTATTTAAGGGAACAACTTCCATTTAAAACACATTTATGACACAACTACTTTAAGGAAAACAATATGTTGAACTAGACCCAAATACTATTAAGAAGAGTATGCAATCTCTTATTATCTAGAGGAATGAGCTTACTTAGGAAGCTTGTTAAGGAGATGACTTATTAAACACCCAATCAGTTTATTTACAAGGTTTCCATTGGTCAAGTTACCTTTCTCATCAACGATGTTCTTTTCTCTTTGACAATAAACTTAACAAATATTGAAACATAATCACAACATTATTTCCATATTCCATTATCCAACTGAAACCATTACCAATTAGAACAACCCTAATAATTAAATTAGGGAATGAAATAAGAATTAAAATAAGACAAGAATGGGTTGAAATTTGGACTCTATCAACCATGGATGAAATATATCTAGAAAACTTTTCTACATAAAAATAATAATTATTTAATGAGAAAAATAAATTAAAATTCAGCAATAAAAAAGAATAAGAATTAATTGAAAATTAAAATTAATAGAATAATATTGTAAGAAGAAGAACTAGACCCATTGAAAAGATTATTTGTTCAATTAAACTTATTTCCCACAGCTTAATCAGTGAAAAAATTAGCCTATATTATTATAGCAAGATTCTTAATCATGCAATAATTCCTAAACCTATATTATCCAATCCAATCGTAAGAAGAAATCGTATTAATAATAACCCCAAAAACTTAATACTGCTGTCATTTTGTGTTGTAGACTATGAAACCAAAATGATGAATCTCCTATATGTAAATAATATGTACTTTATATAATCCCAAAACATTTAATACCCTTCTAAGTATCCCAAAACATTTAATACCCTTCGAACTTTGCGCGCGTCCGTGTATTATTAATCTTGATGGGCCATCAACTTTGCGAAGTCTCGTACACTAGGCTTTAACTGAAAAAGATCGATGAGCAGAAGGTATTTTTACCACGTTCATATACAATGTGAAGGGAAGCCATTTCCATTCCAGTAGTTGACGTCATAAAAATCTAACTTTACTTGCGGCTTTGAGAAGAATAAAATAAGGTAACCAAAATCAAAAGAACGAGCTTCACCAATAACGAAGAAATGGCTGACTTATTCATTACAGGAATCCAAATTATAATTTACACATTAAAAATATAATTTACGTTAACTTGCATATTATAATTTACACATTAAAAATATAATTTACGTTAAAAGCGTATTATAATTTACACATTGATGTGAATGTAATTGTTCATGGTACTTAGTTTCAGACAGATTTCTTTTAAAATGTTCAAAACAAAAGCGGTGACACTATGAAAATGAATGAACGAAAAATAAAATAAAAGACTGCAGGATAGTTTTATTATATCATATGAAGGATTTAGATAGCGACCCATATATGAGAATAGCACAGCATCATCAGATTCTCTGGATCAGAGAATCCTGTGAAACGTTTTAATGAAACATAGAGAGAGAAGATATAAGTTGATGTACTGAAGCAGTTGAGCAGTACAACTTCGTAGTGGTAGTGGATGAAGCAGTTGAGCAAACTAGAAGTTGTACTGCTCGTAGTGGATGAAGCAGTCAGTTAGCTGAACTCGAGCACCGATGGCGTTGCCGCAAATGTTCCAGATGCGGCCGCCCAGGTTTTTCAGGCAAGCGGTGCAATCAGACTGAGAGACTCCCTGATTGCAAACCCCACGCGCATAGGCTGTAGGTGAGCCTGAGCGGGATGCTCTGTAGTCGTAACCGCTGAAGGCAGTGTTTCCCTCTAGATCTGTGAGCAGGGATCCGAGAGTACTATAAAAGGGACTTCCACTTGGGATCTTCTGCGTATTACAGGCAGACGATACGAAGTTTGTGTTGGGCGTGCCTAGAGCACTGCCCACCACCAGGGCTAATACTACCATTACTGCCAATGCAAACCCAAATGAGTACCTCATCATCGACATGGGAAATGAAATGATATATAACCTCAAATAAACTCTTACAATGGGAAATATGTTGTTATGTTAATGAGTGGAGACAGCCTCCATTTATAGGCCTGGCTGGCTGGCTGTGGGTAGGATTATGGATAACGACGGTGGATGGGGCGGGCTGTGGGTAAGATTTAAGATTATGGATAACGACGGGCTGTGGGTAAGATTTAAGATTATGGATAACGACGGTGGATGGGGCGGGCTGTGGGTAGGATTATGGATAACATGTACTTGATTATGGACAACGACGGTGGATGGGGTCGGGTCAAAATGCACGATTCATTGTAGCCGCCTCCACCTTCCCTTTCGTGACCTTGACTAGACCGTTGCCCCCATCACGAGTCTCTGTGAATTGCAATCCATGTCGGTCACACACAACGACCACCAAGCTCCTTCAAGTCGCTCACATTACATCAGTCACTCACATGTACAACCTCATAACACACCGTATCAGTAAAGTAAAGATATGTAGAAGATATGTGAAGATTTGTAGAATAATGAGAGAGAGGGTGTCACACGTTATTTAATAAAATTAATGAGCTCACAGTCATTTTATTTTATGCTTTTCATAATTATTAAAAAATTAAGTGGTTGGTTAAGATTTAGAGTATTTTTTTCAACAAGATTTTTATTCAGATTCGGATTTGATAGAATTGGAAAAAAAGTGTAAAATGTATAGGCCAATTAGAAAACAATGAAAATGTCTAAATAAAATAGAGTATATGCAAAAACAAATTTGTTAGATCATAATGTGACTAGCTTCTTGCAAAATGTTAGAAGTTAAAAAATTGGGAGTTGATTTTGTTAGGGTCTAAACTGCAATCTTTCTTGGAGAGTTGATAGGCTTCGCAATTTTGGATCTAATAGAGGTGGGAGATGGAGAGAGAGTTGAACAATTTAATGAAGGTCTTAGTTTTTCTTTTCGAGGAGTGAGTTTAAACAACCTCTATCATTTTCCCAATCGATCTATGACAGATTTGGAGTTTCCAAAAATTGTAAAATCCCTAAGGCCTAGCCAATTACCACAGTGGAAGACACCCTAGAGTGCTAGTAATTCAACATTAGTATATTTAAGAAACAAATAAAAAACATATTTATATAAGCAAAAAAATCATGTTGTAATCTCCAACTTATAAAACATATATATATATATATATATATATATATATATATATATATATATATATATAGTTTAGAAATTTATCAAACATTAAGAAGATTAAATTTGTCTTAATTCTTAATAATAATAATATTTTTAAATTTCATATTTTTAAATAATGTTTTGTTTGAAAGCTTGGCATCACTACATATTCATCATGTCTAATATATCATCCGGATAGGGGCAAACCAAGTCACCATCTATTCAAGACCCGTGGACTCATATTTTTAAATATGAAAATATATTACTCATTATAAAATATCAGGGTTACCAATATGAATTATCATTAATTAATTTTTTTTTAATGTAATATTCATAGGGTGAGTATTCTTCTAAATAAATTGTTTGTAATATAACAAAATCAATTGAATATACTTATATTTAGTAACCTAAATGAAATATTTTTTATAATTAAAAAAATAGAATAGTACTATTTGTTTTATCAATTATAATATGAATTAATATCATTATCATTGAGTTGGAATGTCTCTATATTAGCCTTAAAATTGGAAGTATACTCTCTCAGTGTGAAACATCATGTCATTTACTCCAACCCGGCTTCTACTTGTTCGCTCACACGACTTCTAAAAAATTTCAGGAGCTTAATATTTTGAAGCTCCCTAGTAATGTCCTTAGTTGGAGATCCTCTATTAAAGTCCCTTGATCCCTCGGGGTTTCCCACCCCCGATGGAAGGTGATCTTGGTCCACCTCAGTTCTTTGGTGCCCTCTTAAAGTCTCATTAATTACCTCTATGGAGAACAATATGAGATCTAGATATGGTGATGGCAATGGGGTTCTTGGAGGAGGTGGTCTTTGTGATGACTCTCCTATGCCTCGATTCCCTCGCATTCTCACAATTTTGAACTATTCAATTTTCCGCATTGTTAGTGTGTGAGAAGAGAAGCGTATGCAAGTGGAGAAAACTATGCAGATTTCCTGAAGACTTGCAGAGATAAAACATAAGTTGTAGAAGGGGCCGAAATGTACAACTCATTGTAGCCGCCTCCGCCTGTCCTGAGTGAAGACTCAATCCATGTCGGTCACACACAACAACCACCAAGCTCCCTCATGTCGCTCACATCTACATCTTCATAACACACTGTCAGTAAAGTAAAGATGTGTAGAATAATTAAAGATATGTAACACTGTGTCGATAAAGATATCTAGAATAATTAGAGAGGGTATGACACGTTATTTAATAAAATGAGTTCATAGTCATTTTGTTTTATGCTTTTCAGGATTATTAAAAAATGAAGTGGTTGGTTGGGATTTAGATTATTTTTTTAAGAAGATTTTATTTTTATTTTTTTCAAGAGAAAGTACATATTTAAAACTAATAGGCTTATATCATAAAAATTTTCTATAAAAGTAGAACTTAATTTCATATGAAAATGTAGATTTTCGCCTACTATGAATCATAGTTATCAAGTTTGAATTGGAATTTGGATGAACCATAGTTATCAAATTTGAATTTGAATTCAAATTCTGATTCGATAAGCTTCGGAAAAAAAAATGGATGAAATTTTTTGGTAACTATGCTATGGACAGTGTAAAATGCATAGGTGCAACAAAGGGCAATTAGAAAACAAGGAAAATGTCCAAATAAAACAGAATATGCTAGAAATAATGGCAAGAACTGATTTGTTAGATCATAATGTGACCAACGCCTTGCAAAATGCCAGAGTCAAAAAATTGGGAGTTGATCCTGTTAGGGTCTAAACTACAACCTTCCTTGGAGAGTCGAACCACTTTGCAAATTCAGATATAATAGAGGTGGGATATGGAGACAGATTTGAAAAATTTGATCAAGGTCTTAGTTCTGCTTTTCCATGAGTCGAGAGTTAGAGAGTTTAAACAACCTCTATCATTTTCCCAATCGATGACAGATTTGGAGTTTCCAAAAATTGTAGAATCCCTAAGTTCGATCCAATTAGGTATGGAAAGAGGCACCTTATTGAGAAACAATTTAATCACATCTTAGCTCATTGAGGTAAGATCTCAGTCTAATAATCTGGAGGATCCAAAATAATAGATAGCTAAATATCAAAATACCGGAACAATAGAGAGTGTGTGAAAAAATATGATTAGCTCTCCATTACTATGATTGAAATCATTACTTTAATAATTCTAGAAAATTATATATTTGAGATTTCATTGAGGAGTTGAGGTTGGTTGCATGTATTGTTGGTGTGTGAGAAGAGAAGTGTATGCAAGTGGAGAAAACTAGGCAGATTTCCTTAAGACTAGGAGAGACAAAACATAAGTTGTAGAAGGCACTGGAATTGTATTTCAGTTGACCTATTGAATAGAGAGAAAGGAGATGGATCAAACGGAATTATGAACACATATTTACTGTCTTTTGTTGTTTTTGATGTGTTTATCAGATTATCATATGCAATGTTTTTGTTGATCAATTTTACCATTTTGTAGAGGATTGGTGTGTTATTGTTGAGTTGTGTAGTTCTCTTCAAAGTCCAGTTTAAAAATGAATGAAATCGTGGCTTTAAGTGTTTGATAAGGTTGGGGCCTCCATTCAGTAGTGGCTAAAAAATAAAGAGGTGGTTTCTCCTTACTAATGGTAGCCAACAAAACAATATATTGGAAGTGGTATCTCCATATAGTGGTGGTTTTTTGAAGACTTATTAGGAGTGGTTGTCAATAAGTAGTGTGAATCGTGTGATTAGAGACTGGGGAGACAATACTTCCACAATATCATAAGGTAGTGGGTTAGTAGTCATGAGGCCACTATCCATATTGTAATGTATAATTTTATCATATAATAATAAGAGAATGAGAAGCAACAAAACAACATAGGGTGGTTTTCGTCCCTTTGGGGTTTCCACCAAAAATCATTGTCGTCTCATATGTTGATTATTATTATGTTTTTTTGTTATTTTTTGTTTCTCTGATCTCTCCTTACGTGTTTTAGATTATGAATGTTTAAAGGATTAATCAATTGCTGAACTTTTTTTATAAGTGCCATCACTACTCATTCACTTTCCATCACTCTTAGATCTTTTGCACTCTTATCCATTATATGGCATTACATATCATTAGAGTACAGGTTAGACACATGCCTATAGCTTAGCATACCTTTTGATCATAGTCGACACTTTTGTCACAACTTGTGTTCTAAGTGTCGCAATGTGTCATTTCAATTGTCGCACTTGGAAATAAATGTCTCTTTGTTTTTGTTTCAAGTTGTGCTTTCTATCCCTCGCTCATTCGTATCCTTCTGGATTGGGTTGATGGATTTCATTTTTTTGATCCATGTTTCAGTTGTGTTCGGATTCGTTTCCCTCTCTTAGTCTACCCGTCTCACACTTAGACATTTTGGAGCTCTACTTGGTCCTCCTGCTTAGTGCAGGTTGTGAATGCTTTAATCGTCTTATCCAGTGATGAAATTAGCATTTCATGAACCTCATTAATGTAACATTTCCCACCAATAATTATGCATGATGTCTTTCTCAATTCCATCTCAAATCAGTGCACATTGAGAGCTTTCCAAGGACAGTTACCTAACCCTTGTTTTTCATATTGACTCACTACACTATGTTTTCATCACATCTTCCTTGTATGGCACATAGAGCACTCTTATCTGATCACAAGGACCCCTTAAAGAAGCAAGTTGTGCAATGAAAAGTCCCTCCTATCCTCACAATGCAGTGAAAAACCTCCTAGGTAAAGTGACTTTCCTTCTATCGCTTCCCTCAGTGAAAAACACATTCCAGATGAATAATCAGTCACTGTTAGGTAAAACAATGCTAGTATATAAGATAAAGTGCATTCCAAATGAAAAGTGGCCCCTTTTTGAAAAAGAATGTGTTTTCCTTAAGGCTTCCTCTTCCCTTTAGCGCATGGCACAGTCTCAAGCCTCAAGTTTTCATCATTGTTCCTTGTTCTCCCCCTATGTGTTGAACACTTGTCAAGTTTCTCTCTCTTAGTACATGGCATAGTAACAAGGCTCAAGGAGCCTTCCCCATAGTCCTTGACCAATAAAATTATGTTGGCTTAGTCTTCCTCTCTTTCCTTTTGGGCTAATGGCGCAATCTTAAGAAACAAACTCGCCACCTTGCCCCTTGAGCTTGCCCACTACACTAGACCAAGGAGAGCCCCTCTTTATAGTGAAAAGTGTAGTAAAATTGAAAAGTTAATCCTTCTTAAGAAACTAATGATTTCAAATATGGTTTACTTATTAATCCTCCTACCTCCAACCCTTCCACATGCCTATCATAAGCAATTCATTCGATGATCTAGGTAGGGATAGAATATGTGATTTCACGACTGATTTTTCATTGTCATGGATGATTTTCATTGGCAGGAGTACTTTCTTAGGAATGAAAAGTAGATTCTCAAGGAAGATAGAAAGGGGAAGATATAAATGAACACTGCACAAGAGATCAGAAAGATAACCATCACTCAATTTACATAAAGTGCCCTATATATCATGATATAGAAGTAAAGACATTATATGATTATCTCATAGATTTTGAACACAAACTACAAAGCCCTTAATATACAAAGCCCTTTTAAGGGCGAAGATAAGAAAAAAAGTGGATCTTTAATTAAAATTAACTTTTGATCATATATTTCATGAAGATTAAATATAAAACAACAAAGAGAGAACATTGGCATTTCCACTTCATGATGAGTTCGATGTCATTATTGTCAAGTTGTAACTTATACAAGTGTCATCACTTTGTCGAATATGTCCATGTGTATTGACACATCATCATGTGAATTTTAATCGTGTATTGTCACAGTAAAAATGAAAAAATGTAATGTGTGGGAGTGCAAGAGTCACATGTGGAATATGAAAAGTTACATATCCATATATGGAAAAACAAAAATTCATTTATATAAATCCAAAATACAGCTAGAAGTTCAAGAGTTGTTTGAAAGTACAAAGGGCATATTAGACTTCCAAGAGTCATGAGGGTAGTCTAAGAGTCGTGAGAATATGAAAGGTCCTTCCCTTATTATAAATACGACCTCATAACTCAAGAAAAAATATTATTGGAGGGTTAATCTTTGAAGAGCTAGTCTTGGCTTTTGTTACTTGGCATAGGAGAGAAAACTATTATTTGGAGGAGCAAGAAGTGACAAAATCTTCCACTACTAGAAATAGTGCCTCACCATTGTAACTGTGTACTTGGATATTTAAACTAATATTGAATATCATTGAGCCAACATACTTTCATGCGTATATCATTGATGTTTTGATACTATTCTTTGAATGTTTGTGGTAACTATGCTATGGACAGTGTAAAATGTATAGGCCAATTAGAAAACAATGAAAATGTCTAAATAAAATACAGTATACGCAAGAACAAATTTGTTAGATCATAATGTGACTAGCCTTTTGCAAAATGTTAGAGGTTAAAAAATTGGGAGTTGATTTTGTTAGGGTCTAAACTACAATCTTTCTTGGAGAGTTGATAGGCTTCACAATTTTGGATCTAATAGAGGTGGGAGATGGAGAGAGAGTTGAACAATTTAATCAAGGTCTTAGTTTTTCTTTTCGAGGAGTGAGTTTAAACAACCTCTATCATTTTCCCAATCGAGCTATGACAGATTTGGAGTTTCCAAAAATTGTAAAATCCCTAAGGCCGAGCCAATTAGCACAGTGGAAGACACCCTAGAGTGCTAGTAATTCAACATTAGTATATTTAAAAACAAATAAAAGCATAACATATAAGCAAAAAAATCATGTTGTAATCTCCAACAAAAACATATATATATATATATATATATATATATATATATATATATATATATATATATATATATATATATATATATATATATATATATATATATATATATATATATATATATATATATAGTTTATAAATTTATCAAACATTAAGAAGATTAAATTTATCTTAATTCTTAATAATAATAATATTTATAAATTTCATATTTTTAAATAATGTTTTGTTTGAAAGCTTGGCATCACTACATATTCATCATGTCTAATATGTCATCCGGATAGGGGCAAACCAAGTCACCATCTATTCAAGACCCATGGACTCATATTTTTAAATATGAAAATATATTACTCATTGTAAAATATCAGGGTTACCAATATGAATTATCATTAATTAATTTTTTTTAATGTAATATTCATAGGGTGAGTATTCTTCTAAATAAATTGTTTGTAATATAACAAAATCAATTGAATATACTTATATTTAGTAACCTAAATGAAATATTTTTTATAATTAAAAAAATAGAATAGTCCTATTTGTTTTATCAATTATAATATGAATTAATATCATTATCATTGAGTTGGAATGTCTCTATATTAGCCTTAAAATTGGAAGTATACTCTCTCAGTGTGAAACATCATATCATTTACTCCAACCCGGCTTCTACTTGTTCGCTCACACGACTTCTAAAAAATTTCGAGAGCTTAATATTTTGAAGCTCCCTAGGAATGTCCTTAGTTGGAGATCCTCTATTAAAGTCCCTTGTTACCTCGGGATTTCCCACCCCTGATGGAAGGTGATCTTGGTCCACCTCAGTTCTTTGGTGCCCTCTTAAAGTCTCATTAATTACCTTTATGGAGAACAATATGAGATCTAGATATGGTGATGGCAATGGGGTTCTTGGAGGAGGTGGTCTTTGTGATGACTCTCCTATGCCTCATTTCCCTCACATTCTCACAATTTTGAGCTATTCAATTATCTGCATGACACACAAGTCTTATTATTGCAACTTAGGACTTGGTTAGCAATTAGTCGGCTCACACACATATATAAAATGATAGCTGTAAATTTACCTTTTACTATGCTCGTAAATGAGTGATGTTGATTTCGAGGAGGAGAGAGTATTGTGCTTAGCTTCACAGGTGAGGTTTAGGTTGACATTCAATTTCAAAGGGGGAGGATGTTGCCATTGTAATGTTTCCATTGATGTCAACTAGTGTTTAACCTTGCAATAGTGTTCCAAACTCATGTGTTGGTCTAATGTGTTCTTTTCTATGAATGTCACAGTGTCTCATGGTTGGATGTTGTGTCCTCAAGTTGAGCTGGAAATCTAGTGGAAGAAGGTTCCAAGCATAAGGGTTCATTTAGGGTAGCATAGGTACACAAGCATGAAGAGTGCATTATAACAATGGTTGAGCTTATCTAGGGTGTAGTGTAATGCACTTCCAAAATGAAAGAGGAGTGTTACTCGCTGCTGGTGAAGTTTCCCATATTCTGTGTGCACTCCACTTAATTTTAGGGGCATATACTTTGGTTTTGCACTTGGTATTGGGTTAAAAAGTATGAGGAAGTTATCAAGAAGATGGTTCAATTTGATGATATCTCTCATTTAATTAATATCATGGAGGATCGGGTCAGGGAGGAGAAATATCAAAATACTAGAACAATCAAGAGTGTGTGAACAAAGATGATTAGTTCTCCATTACTTGACTGCAATTATTGCTTTAATAATTCTAGAAAATTATATACTGGGGATTTAATTAAGGACTTGAGGTTGGTTGGATGTATTTTTAGTGTGTGAGAAGAGAAGCGTATGCAAGTGGAGCAAACTATGCAGATTTCCTTAAGACTTGCAGATATAGTACATAAGTTGTAGAAGGTAGTAGAAGCATATTTCAAATGGCATATTGAGTAGAGGGCAAGGAGATGGAGAAAACGTAGTTATGAATATATATTTAGTGTGTGTTTCTGTTGTTGATGTGTTTATCAGACTATCATATGAAATGTTTTTGTTGATCAGATTTACCGTTTTGTAGAGGATTGGTGTGTTATTATTGAGTTGTGTAGTTCTCCTTAGAGTCTAGCTTGAAAATGAATGAAATCATGGCTCTGAGTGTTTGATGAGGTCAGGGTATCCATTGAGTAGTCGCTAAATAAGAAATAGGTGGTTGCTTCTTACTAGTGGTGGCTAGCAAAATGGTATATTGAGAGTGGTCTCTCCATCTAGTGGTGTTTGGGAAAGACATATTAAGAGGGGTTGCTTCCAGCAAGTGGTGGCCTATAAATTCATGTGAGTAGAGACTTCATAAATAGTAGTGGCCAACAATACTCTAAAAGGGGTAGTGGATCCTAGCTAGTGGAGGCCAACTGAAACATGTAATTGATTTTATCATATAATAATAAGAGAATGAGAAGCAACACAACAACATAGGGTGGTTTTTGTCCCTTTGGGGTTTTCACCAAAAATAATTGGTGTCTCATATGTTGATTATTGTTATGTTTTCTTGTTACCTTTTGATGCTCTTATCTCTCCTTACGTGCTTCATATTATTAATGTTTAAAGGATTAATCAATTGGTGAAAATTTTTATAAGTTCCATCACTACTGATTCACTTGCCATAAGTCTTAGTTATGGTCCACTCTTATCCATTATATTGTATTACATATCATTAGAGTACATTTTAGACATATGCCTATAGATTAGCACAGCTTTTGATCACAATCGACACTTTTGTTGCAACTTGTGTTCTAAGTGTCATAATGTGATGTTTCAACTGTCGCACTTAGAAATAAATGCCACTTTGTTTTCCTTTGAAGGTGTGATTTCTATCCTTGAGTCATTCATATAATTTTTTATTGGGTTGATGGATTTAATTTGTGTGATACATGTTTTAGTTGTGTTCGGATTCGTTTCCCTCTCTTACTATACTCGTCCCACACTTAGCCATTTTTGAGCTCTTATTCGTCCTCTTGCTTAGTTCAAGTTATGAAGGAATTAACCCTATTATCTAGTGGTGATATTAGCCTATTAAATAACCTCATTAATGTAACAATTCTCACCAATAATTATGCATTAAGTCTTTCTCAAGTCCATCTCAAATCAATTGACATTAAGAGATTTCGAGGGATAGTTTCCTAACCCTTGTTGTTCATTTTGACTCACTCCACTATGTTTTCATGACATATGGCTTGCATGACACATAGTTCACTCTTATCTGATCACAAGGACCCATTACAAAAGCAAGCTATAAAATTAAAATACCCTCCTATCCTCACAGTGTACTGAAAAACTTCCTAGGAAAAGTGACTCCCCTTCTATGGCTTCCCTCTGTGAAAAGTGCATTTCAGATGAACAAGCAGTCACTGTTGGGTAAAACAGTGCTAGTAAAGAAGTAAAAGTGAATTCAAAATTAATATTGACCCCTTTTTTACAAAAAAATGTTCTTTCCTTAAGGCTTCCTCTTCCCTTTAGTGCATGGTAGAGTCTCAAGCCTCAAGCTTTCACGATTGTTCCTTTTTCTCCCCCTCTATGTTGAACACTTGTCAAGATTATCTCTCTCGGTGCATGGCATAGTAAAAAGGCTCAAGATTCCCTCCCCATTGTCCTTGACCAATAAAACTATGTTGCATTAGTATTCATCTCTTTCCTTTTTGGTTAATGGTGCAGTCTTAGGAAATAAACTCACCACCTTGTCCTTTGAGTTTCCCAGCTACGCTAGACTAAGGAGATCCCATCTTTATAGTGCAGAGTGTAGTAAAATTGAACAATGAAGCCTTATTATGCTAATGAATTCAATTGTGGTTTACTTATCAATCCTCCTACCTCAAACCCTTCCACATGCCTATCATAAGAAATTCATTCCATGATCTAGGTAGAGATAGAATATATGATTTCACGACTGATTTTTACTTGTCATGAATGATTTTAATTGGTAGGAGTGCTTTCTTAGCATGAAAAGTATATTATAAAGGAATATATAAAGGGGAAGATATAAATGAACACTTTCATGAAAGAATAACAAAATATAACTATCATCAAGATATGAAGCAGTTCCTATATCATGAGAGAAGGAAGACATTACATGATGACTCATAAGATTCCAACAATGATACAAAGCCATTTCAAGGGTGAAGATAAGAAAAAAAGTGGATATTTAATTAAAATGAACTTTTGATCATATATTTGATGAAGATTAAATATAAAGCAACAAAGAGAGAACATTGGGATTTCCACTTCATCATGAGTTCGATGTCATTATTGTCAAGTTGAAACCTATACAAGTGTCATCACTTTTTCGAATATGTCCATGTGTATTGACACATCATCATGTGAATTTTAATCATGTATTGTCAAAATAAAAATGAAAAAATTTAATGTGTGGGCGTGCAAGAGTCACATGTGGAATATGAAAAGTTACATATCCATATATGGAAAAACAAAAAGTCATTTATATAAATCTAAAATACAATTAGAAGTTCAATAGTTGTTTGCAAGTACAAAGGACATATTAGACTTCCAAGATTCATGAGGGTAGTCTAAGAGTCATGAGAATATGAAAGGTAATTCCCTTATTATAAATAAAACCTCATAACTCAAGCAAAAATATTATTGGAGGGTTAATCTTTGAAGAGATAGTCTTGGCTTCTCTTACTTGGCATAGGAGAGAAAAATATTATTTGGAGGAGCAAGAAGTGACTAAATATTCCACTACTAGAAATAGTGCCTCACCATTGTAACTGTGTACTTGGGTATTTAAACTAATATTGAAGATCATTGAGCCAACATACTTTCATGCGTATATCATTGATGTTTTGATACTATTCTTTGAATGTTTGTGGTATATGTTATATTCATATTTACTAACGAAATTGAACTACTTCATTGGATTTGGTACTTATCTTAAAGAATCGTGTGAGACATACTTTTATTGAAACATAGAGAGAGAAGATATGAGATATAACTAGAAGCAGTTGAGCAGTACTGCTCGTAGTGGATGAATCAATTGAGCAGACTAAAATTTGTACTGCTCGTAGTGGATGAAGTAGTTAGTTAGCTGAACTCGAGCACCGATGGCGTTGCAGAAAATGTTCGAGATGCGGCCGCCCAGGTTTTTTAGGTAGGCGGTGCAATCAGACTGAGAGACTCCCTGATTGAAAACCCCATGCCCATAGGCTGTAGGTGAGCCTGAGCGGGATGCTCTGTAGTCATAACCGCTGGAGGAAATGTTTCCCTCTAGATCTATGAGCAGGGATCCAAGAGTACTATAAAAGGGACTTCCACTTGGGATCTTCTGCGTGTTACATGAAAATGATACGAAGTTTGTGTTGGGCATGCCTACAGCATTGCCCACCACCAGGGCTAATACTACCATTACTGCCAATGCAAACCCAAATGAATACCTCATCATAGACATGGGAAATGAAATGATATATAACCTCAACTAAACTCTTAAAATGGGAAATATGTTGTTATGTTAATGAGTGGAGGCATCCTCCATTTATAGGCCTGGCTGGCTGGTTGGCTGTGGGTAGGATTATGGATAACGACGGTGGATGGGGCGGGTTGTGGGTAGGATTATGGATAACATGTACGTGAATATGGACAACGATGGTGGATGGGGTCGAAATGCATGACTCATTGTAGCTGCCTCCACCTTGCCTTTCCTGACTAGACCGTTGTCCCCATCATGAGTCTCTGTGAATTGCAATCCATGTCGGCCACACACAATGACCACCAAGCTCCCTCAAGTCCCTCACATTACATCAGTCACCCACATGTACAACCTAATAACACACCGTGTCAGTAAAGTAAAGATGTGTAGAAGATATGTAACACCGTGTCCGTAAAGATATGTAGAATAATGAGAGAGAGGGTGTGACACGTTCTTTAATAAAATTAATGAGCTCATAGTCATTTTATTTTATGCTTTTCATAATTATTAAAAAATTAAGTGGTTGGTTACGATTTAGAGTATTTGTTTCAAGAAGATTTTTATTCGGATTCGGATTTGATAGGATTAGGAAAAAAATTGGATGAAATTTTTTGGTAACTACACTATGGACACTGTAAAATGTATAAGCCAATTTGAAAATAATGAAAATGTCTAAATAAAATAGAGTGTATGCAAGAACAAATTTGTTAGATCATAATGTGACTAGGCTCTTGCAAAATGCCAGAACTCTTAGTTTTGCTGCACTCTTATCCATTATATGGTAGTACATATCATTAGAGTACATGTTAGACACATGCCTATAGCTTAGCAGACCTTTCGATTATAGTTGACACTTTTTTCCCACTTGTGTTCTAATTGTCGCAATGTCTCATTTCAATTTTCCCACTTGGAAATAAATGTATCTTTGTTTTCGTTTCAAGGTGTTCTTTCTATGCCTCACTCATTCGTATCCTTTTGGATTGGGTTTATGGATTTCATTTGTTTGATCCATGTTTGAGTTGTGTTCGGATTGGTTTCCTTCTCTTACTCTACCCATCCCACACTTAGCCATTTTGGAGCTCTTTTTGGTTCTCGTGCTTAGTGCAAGTTGTGAATTCATTAACCCTATTATCTAGTGGTGATATTAGCGTATTCATGAAACTAATTAATTTAACATTTCCCACCAATAATTTTGCATGAAGTCTTTCTCAATTCCATCTCAAATCAATGCACATTAAGAGCTTTCCAACGACAATTACCTAACACTTGTTGTTCAAATTGACTCACTGCATTATGTTTTCATCACATCTTCCTTGCATGACACATATAGCACTCTTATTTGATCACAAGGACCCCTTACAGAAGCAATGTATGCAATGCAAAGTCCATCCTATCCTCACAGTGCAGTGAAAAACCTCCTAGGTAAAGTGACTTTCCTTCTATGGCTTCCCTCGGTGAAAAACACATTCCAGATGAACAAGCAGTCACTATTAGATAAAATAGTGCTAGTATATAAGAAAAAGTGAATTAAAAATGAACAGTGACCCCTTTTTGACAAAGAATGTGCTGTCCTTAAGGCTTCCTCTTCCCTTTAGCGCATGGGACAGTCTCAAGCCTCAAGCTTTCACCGTTCTTCCTTACTCTCCCCCTATGTGTTGAACACTTGTCAAGATTCTTTCTCTTAGTACATGGAATAGTAACAAGGCTCAAGGATCCCTCCCCATAGTCCTTGACCAATAAAACTATGTTGACTTAGTCTTCCTCTCTTTCTTTTTGAGCTAATGGCGCAATCTTAAGCAACAAACTCACCACCTTGTCCCTTGAGATTCCCCACTACGCTAGACTAAGGAGAGCCCCTCTTTATAGTGTAGAATGTAGTAAAATTGAAAATTTAAGCCTTCTTAGGCCACTAACAGTACAAGGAAATGACCCTCTAGCGGAGGTTATAAAGGAGGTTTGTAGTGTTATAAAATTGGCCAAAATTGTCAAAAAAACAATTTCAACAACATCCGTTTTCGATAACGGAGGTTTTCGCGGTTCTTCTAACAAAATTTCAACACAACTAAAAAAACTAGGTGGTCAGATGTTATTATAGATGTTTTTTTCATTGGTGGGCTACCTAGGTCTCAACACACTGGTGCGTGTCATCTAGACGGTTGGCCCGGGGCAGTCGAAGGTGCATGCACTAGGCCATAAAGGTATAAAACTGCACCGAGCGCACTTTAAGTGATACAATGCATCGGTCTGTTCTAATTGGTATTGGGATTTGGGCTGTGCCCATAGGTCATTTCAACGCACCGCTTTGTAGTATTATAGAAATGCATCGGTGTGCAATATCACACAAACACACCGATTACTCTAATTCGTATTGGGATTTGCGTGGTGCCCATAGGTCGTAAAAACGCACCGGTTAGTAGTTTCACATAAATGCGCTAGTGCGCAGTATTGCACAAACACACGGATTCTTCTAATTCTTATTGGTATTTGTGCGGTGCCCATAGGTCGTACAAACGCACCGGTGAGTAGTCTCACATAAGCACACCAATGCATAATATCACACAAACGCACTAAGAGTTATAATTGGTATTGGTATTTGTGCGGTTCCCATAGGTCATAGAAACACACCAGTGCATTGTATCATACAAACACATCGATGTATAGTAACTGACATGCACCAGTGTCCATTTTTTATTTTTTAGAAACATCGACCTGTGACAGTGCAATTATTGTGATTTTTTAAAATTCATTATTCATCAAAAGTTGACACATTTTATAACAATATTCATATTAATTAAATTTTTATTAATTCATTTGAATGTGATGTTTGGATTAATTTGTTATATCATATCATAATTATTTTGATTTTTTTAAATTCATTTTTAATCAAAAGACGACACATATCTTATAACAGTATTCATATCAATTAAATTTTTATTAGTGCATTTGAATGTGATGTTTGGATTAATTTGTTATATCATATAATCAGATTTCACATCTCTTCATTATAATATTTAATGATCCATAAATTTAATCAGTGGTGTTACATTTCACAGCGACAATGGAGAAAGCAATAGAATAAATTAAAACATATATATATATAAAAGACAATATTTGTCATACAAAATGGGACAGTTATTGGTATCCTTTTGTCTTTCAATTGGGACACTATGTCCATTACATTAAAAAAAATGTCTAATTTCACAGACAAATATTTCAAAAAATGCAATGTCTTTCTTTGATATCCAAACATAATGATCATCATTCTTCGCTTGAACTGGTGTCACTGCTCGAGCTACTTCCATGACTTGGGTTATTTTGAGGAATGTTTTGTTCATAGTGTTGATTGTTTTCATCTTCTTCACCTTCCATCTACAAACATAAAAATAAATTGTAATGAGTATATATACATTGGTGAGAATATTGAAAATTGCAATATTAAATAATATACATCATTTTAAATTGAAAATAAATGACGTACCATAGCAAAAATTGACTCATTAACTATACACATTCTTTCAAAACCTAATTTCATGCCATCTTTGAAGATTTCATTTCTTGGCGCAGTTCCATAGTTTGTTTCCTACAAGTTTTATACCCCATAACAAATGATATATCTAATATCAAATATTTTTTTGTTCTATTAATTATAGATGGAGAAAAGTAAAAAAATATCAATAGATGCTTACAAATTCCACAATTAATTTTTGATATGCCAACATATACTCACAATCCATATTTAACCCAATTTCAATCAATTCGTCTAATGGTTCTTCTTTGTATGTTAGCACCTATTTGAAGACATTCAATGATGATTTTTGTAAAACAACTTAAAATATACAAAAATGAAATCTAGTTAAGTTGTTATAAGGAAGTAACAATTACTCACAAACCTAGATATCAACCCTTTTCTTCCTTGGTGTCCTATTTTATGTGCTGAAGGAGTTCCATTTTCTTTCTTTTCTGTAAGAAAATACTTGAAAATTAATATTTAATACTAAATTGTTTATTTATTGTATCTAATGATCGAAAAATTAAATGATTACATATTACATTTGAAGCATGTTGTTGTTGAGATGGCTCCTCCTGCGATGCAATTTTGTCCATTTCTTTGACCATCTCTTTATACACCATTTTGGACATTCCTACTGGCATATTTCTGATATCAGCGAGTTCATCTTTTGATATTTTCATAACCTTCTTAAAAATGTAACATGACAATAAACTATTTAATTTTTATGTTGATATATGAAAATTAAATATAACAAAAGTGATATTTATAAATGATATATATATAAACAACTCTAGAAAAACATTTAAAGGAATATTAATTTTTCATTCCTTATTTTTTGTTGTTGTACGTTTTTTCTATTAAAAGTCTCACATGTCTCATTGACCAGTTCTCTTGAAACTCTTCTTGTTGTTTAGATAAAATTTGGTTATTGGAATCATTGGATTGATTTTTATATTGTAAGTGGAAATAATGTCTATACATTTGTTCCACTAGATCCGTCAAACTTTTGTAAAAGTTTTTCCCCCTTTCGTTAACCTCCATCACCACTCTAGATGAGCTAAGGAGAAATTCATTTTCATTTGCATGTTCTATTTTTTTTCTTTTCTTAGAACAAAATTCATTTTATGAGTTGTTGGTCCCTATAGAACATTAAACATATAATGTGAATTAATAGATTGTTTGAAACTCATATTGGATCGATAGTATTTTTTGATTCACCTGATTCATCATTTTGCAAATTTTCCATCAAGATTTTACGCTCTTCTGGTCCTAGATCAGAAATAATCTTATCGAGCTTCGTCATTTTGTGGCTCTACATGATACACAATAAATAATACATATTAGTTAAACTTACATATAGTTCAAAAATAATATTTTTTGTAATGAATTTACAAAGAAGTTGCCTTTTTTGCTTTTCTTGATGTGTTATCAACAATTTTATTACTTGATCTCTTGTCAGCCATTTATTTAACAATGTGAAACCTATACCATATCATTCAGTAATATATTTTATAAATAAATCATCAACTTTTTAGGTAAAAAAATAAAATATCAAGTAACCGGTGCACTTTGCATGGTGTACGCATCAATGTCAGTGAGTCGTGTTCTTATAATTGCACCGCCAAAATAGTGTAAAACACCGTACAGGATCTATGTCAACAAGGAGCACCGGTGCGTTATATGTTAACCACCGCACTGATTAACACAGACACAATAATAAAAAATTGTCTACTGTTAGTTTTTGTAGCATATGGTGTCGTGGAGGGGATGGTGCAACCTATTATTATAAACACCCTGTGCAAACATGAGACCACTGTATGGTGCTCTATGTCAACAAGGAGACCCAGTGCGTTATATGTTACATGGTGCACCGATTAACACAAAATAAAAAATTGTTTTTGCCAAATAGTACGTTCGCGATGCACTATAATGAAATAGTGCACCGGTGCCCTATTTTACATATGGTGCATGGATTAAAAAAAATTGTTTTTAAATTTTTTATCAAACAGTACGTGTGCATTGCAATAGGTTACGCAGGGCGCACCGATTAAAATAATTCAGTTTTTTAAAAATTCTTGCTAGGGCCGACATGGATTGGGATCCAATTACCCAAGTCATCCAGTGGGTTAGATGTCATAGGCCTATATATATAGCAATACAAACCCTATAAATCTAAATGAAAAGTGCTAATTCTGAAATCACAGAAACAGGAAGAAGAAAGCGCAGAAACAAAAAGAATGAATGGTTTAGGGTAAAATGGATATATATATATTTTTTTTGAAGACGAACAACAAATTTAAATTTTATACTTACTGCGTAAAAAATACTGCAGAAAATGTAAAAATAAAATAAAATTTAATCACGAGATCATTTTAAATTCTATGCTACAGGGTTTGAATCACCAAAGGTTTGGAATTCGAATTATCTGAATAATTCTGTTCGAGTGTATTTTGTTGCTCCATAGTGCTCACGTGCTCTCTTGCTCGAGGTATGTCTCGTGCAAATCTCTGGCTGACCATTTTTGCAAAAATAGTGAAATAATGAAAAGTGTTTAGTATTTAAAGAATTGTTTTATGAAATTATATTTTCGAAAATATTTTGCTGCCCATTTTTCAATTTACCACTTTTTTTTCACTTAAAAAAAATAAAGTTGCGTTTTTTTTACTTGCGGATTTTTTTCACTGGTGCGTTAATTAATAACACCGCACCGGTGCATCAGTTATTAACATGCACATGTGTGCATTAACTAAAACACACTAGTGTGCTTATCTATACATAAGCACCGATAATGATAACTCCATTTTCAAGGCACTGAAATTACTTTTAGGTGTGTGCACTAAAATTTATTGTTGATTTTGCTCAAATGCAAGGAGAAACTATCATAATTATATCGAATGGAAAATTCTTTAAAATCCAGCTCATTCCATAATATTTCTCAAATTTCATCATGGAGTTCTCCCTGTCCATCTTGAGACGTAATATTTACTTCATATTTTATTTATATTTTCATTATCTAATTGAATTTATGTTTTTTATTCATGTCAATCAGCTTAATAAAATTTATAATGTATACAAATTTGCAGTTTCATGGAGATTCAAAATCGAGTTCAGATGCACAAACTATTCAAACAGCTCCAAAACATCGGAAGCTCTTATCAAGGGCAGCATACCGCAAGGCACAATTGGTAGATGAAAATGGACAGCCGCTTCACCCTACCAATTTTAACAATATTTCATCTTATAGCCACAATCTCGTGACAACGATGGTAATAATAATTGTTTGGTATATTAATGTAATTATTTCAACGTCAAAAAAATTAATCATGCATTATCAACATTCTTACTAATTGATATCATAGATTTTGTACTAATCATGTTCAATTATATGTTTTGAAATTATTAGGATTCTAGTGATAATGAGCGACCTACCTACCATCTTCCGTTGCACCCCACGACAATGTAAAATCGAGAGAAGGTTGAATTAATAGAAAAAAATGGAGAGGAATGATACCAAGAATGGTTGAATCAACCACTGATTCAATTCCCACTATGTCCAGATTCACCAATTAGGAATGACTACAACAATAATAGTTATTCACGAGCTGGAAATGGAGGCAATAAAATAGAGGTTGGTATGGATGATTACTTAAGGGATACGACTGCCATGGAGACAATCTTGTTAGATTCATTCCAAAATGATGATCAACTAGGGGATGATGCTCATATCGTTTATAACTTTTTTGAAATCCTTAAGTTTGCTTCCACCACCCCTCTCTTTGGACTTGGTGGTCAGTGAAAGTCTACCCAGTTGGGGACACCGATGTTACTGTACAACTTGAAAGAAAAGTTTTGTTTGTCGAATGCATGTTTCTTGGAAATTTTGAGGTAGGTTACCACAAAGTCCTCCCTTATATAGATTTGATAAATATAATCGCATAATGAACATTAAAAATGGTCAATTTTATGAACGTTAATAATTATATCGGCATTAATGTACATTTAATATTTTCCATGATCACCAACTATAGGTTATTCAAAGATAAGTTTCTTCCGACTGATAATGTCTTGCCCGGTAGCTCCCAAGAGGCAAAGAAATTGTTGAAAATGTTGGGTGTTGAGTACATATCATATCATGCATGTCCAAATGATTATATTCTATATAGAGGAGAATATGCAGACAAAGAGATATGTGCAAAATGTGGGCATGACAGGTATCATAAATAAAAAAAGAAGGGTAAATCATGTGGTCCTCCTTTTAAGATATTGAGGCACATGCTTATAATACCAAGGATTCAAAGGCTCTTTCATTGCAAAGAATTAGCTATGTTGAAGGGATGGCATGCCTCACACAGAAGTGAGTTGGGAGTTATACGAATCCCAATTGATTCAATAGCCATGAAGCATATAGAGGATACACGGCCCGAAAAATTCAAGGATGAAGTACGAAGTCTACGACTCAGCATATCCATGGATGGTGTCAACCCATATTCCCTCCAAAACACCAACTATTCTGTTTGGCCTGTAATAGTGATTAATAAAAATATCCCCCCATGGTTGTTCGTGAAGAATGAACATCTTATGTTGGCTCTCATTATCCCTGGTAGAAGACACGTGAAGAATATAGATGTCTACTTACAACCACTGGTAGATGAATTGAAGGAATTATGGGATGGGATAAATGTATACGATTTATCAATACCCATCACAGCAGAGAGGAGTTTTACGTTGTATGGCATATGTTCTTACATGACACATGATTATCCAGGCTTATGATTTTTCTTTGGTAAATTACATGTTTATTGACTTGTTTATATACGTAACAATATTCTTTCGCATATTAGTTATTTAACTGGTTGTAATTGTTATGATCTTCATGATATTATTTAATGTGCCATGCATATAAATTTTATACAATAATATCGCAGGTCTTGTAACAAAAGGGTATTTTGGATGTAAATGTTGTGGATCTTCTCTGAAAGCTAGATGGTACAGCGACCTACGAAAGCCAGTGTATGACTACTCCAAGGTATTCCTCCCAGAAGAAGACCCTTACAGAAGAGCAACATCCTCTTTCAATGGTAAATGAGAGAGAACCCAAAGGCCTCCAATAACGACACCAGCTGAATGGCTTAGAGCATCTGAGAGAGAGAAGGAGAAGGAGTTCATAGAAATGTTTGATTCAAATGGGGAGCCTATGTTCGATGATCCAGAATTATTCGACACCAACGTTGAGAAATTTCCCATTGGGATGAAAAGGAAATCTATATTTTATAACCTCACATATTGGGAGCATCTTAATATTATTCACTTATTAGATCCCATGCATATATTTAAAAATGTTTCATCTTCTCTATGGAGGCACATATCATCGAAACAAAGTGACACATTGGTTGTTAGGAAAGATCTTATTACTTCAAAAACTAATAAGAAACATTGGCCAATATGATTAGAGGAATGCACTAGTCCCTCTAATTCATGGTATTTCAAAGAAGGTGATGTCCGATGGATTTAAAAAAAAAGATGATATTTCTTTGGAGAAGGAAGTTATAATGGGTGTGAGGGTGCCATCTTCATACAGGCCTTCACTATGACACTGCTTCACTGTGGATGACCATTTTTTGGGGTTGAAATCGCATGACCATTTGAATCTTCTAAGAGTACGTATAATTTCAAAAGCATGATTTTATTATTTGTTATATTAATAAATTTTATCCCATGCAGGGATCATAAAACATAACTAATTTTGTATATTATTGCACGTGTTTGTAGCTTTGCAGTGTCATTATCCTTTGTTCATGTGTGGGTGTGTGAAACATGAATTCCCTCAAGACCTAGGACATGCCATATCTAAATTATCTACATTTGTATGTTGGATCACGTCAAAGGATATTCATGTGGCTAGCATTCCATGCTGGCATCAAGAGATATTTTAGATTGTTTTTATGTTTGAGAAGGAACTGCTGACGAGTTTCATGGGCTTGCAAGTTCATCTTCCAATCCACTTAGTAGATGAGGTTCAATTATTTGGGGTGGTTTCTTCTCGTTTTATGTTCTTCTTAGAGAGGTACATGAATAAATTGAAAGGTTTTGTTCGACAAAGGGAAAAACCCGAGGGGTCTATGGCAAAGGGGTACATATTGTATGAGTATTTATATTATGCCAGTGATTACATCAAGCAAATCGACAACAGACTAGGTGCGATGATTTGGGACGATGAAAGGGATGAAGATAAAAGAGAAGGGGATTTGCTCCAAACAAATGGAAAAAAGCGGTTGATAAAGAGTAAGCGACTTATAATTTTTCAAATTTACACAAAGTAAATATTCATGTTGAACTTCTATATAATGTATATTTTTATCTCTATGTAATATATAATGTTAGTTTCGTTTCATCAGAGAATGCAAAAATTTAAGAAACCAATAAATTCATTCTTTACAATTCCGAAGTGACACAACCCTGGGTCGCATTGAACAAACAAAAGAGGATGAAATGGGATAGTGACCAAAAAGAATTTAGATAGTTGAATGGTAGAAGTGTGCCTTATCCCGATTATTTAAAAGAAAATATGCCAAAAATATGCCCCAATAGTTGGGTTGTTCACCAAGTCAGAGAGAAATACTATGCAACCGGTCATTACCCACATGCTGAAGAGGATACACTAAACATAGGGATTGTGTGCAGCAAGTCAGTAATAATATATTTAATTTATATGCACATTTGAAACTTAATAATGCACCTTTCAAATGTAATTACATCTATATATCATATTTTAACTGTTGGGTTATTATAAGACATATGACACTATGATTTTTTAAAAATTTTATAGGTGCATTTGTTCCCATCTATGTGGGCATTTGGACACCATTTTCACACAGAAAGTGTCGATGATGGAAACATGACACACGACTATGGAGTGGAAGTCGAGTTCGATAAATCTAGTCGATATAGCTACCGTGATCAAAACCTAGTACAAGGGACGTTAAGTTACATCAGAAAGATACAAGAGATCATTTAAGTGGATTTCTCTTCTTTCCAATGTGTTATTTTTAGGTGCAAGTGGTGGGATACCTTTGATCAGAATAATGTAAAGGAAGATCATGATAGTAGGTTGATATGTATCAACTCTAGAAAGATGTGGGATGAAGCTAAGGAGCCCTATGTTTTCCCCAAACACTACAACCATGTGTTTTTTTACCCAGATGTGTTGGATAGGGATGGGTGGTTCGTATTGAGACATGACCCTCAATCAAAACATATTTTTGAGAACAATAGTTTTATCATGCCATGCGAGCTAGAAGATAATGAGGGTGATCATGAGAACCGAGAGTGATATGGTACATGTGTTATTTCATCAATATTTATACTTTTTAAGATGGGTTTTATAAACTAGAAGAGGACTTAACTACGTTATAACTTATGCGACTCTTTTTTTTGAAAAATTATAATATATATTTTGAATTAGTTGGTAATTTTCATTGTGTTAATGTCAAAATCAATATTTCACTTGATAATTTGCAATTATGTTGATCTCAAAAATAATGGCGTACTGTATAAAGTTCTTTTTTTTATGTAGGATCATACTACAATAATGATAATTCTAAAGTACATGAATTTATTTGCATTTTTTTCTAAACTTTATTATGTTACAAAAATTCATATTATTCTAGATTGATTATTTTACAATTATTTACAATTTTACAAATTTACAAATTTAATTTTTTTAATAAAATCATTTCACATTAATACAATTAAAATTTTACAAATATTTTATATACAATTACAATTACAATTTTACAATTTTACATATATACCATTACAATTACAATTTTATAATTTTACATACAATTACAATTTTAGAATTTTACATACAACTACAATTACAATTACAATTTTACAATTTTACATATAAACAATTACAATTAAAATTAAAATTACAATAATTTCACAATAAATTAAATATTACAATTAAAATTAAAATTTTACAGATATTTTACATACAATTACAATTAAAACTACAAATACAATTAGAATTACAATTTTGGAATTTTACATACAATTACAATTTTACAATTTGTCATTATACAATTACAATTACAATCATTTCACAATAAATTAAATATTACAATTACAATTAAAATTTTACAAATGTTTTACATACATTTACAATTACAAATACAATTACAATTTTAGAATTTTACATACAATTAGAATTACAATTTTACAGTTTTACATGTATACAATTACGATTAAAATTAGAATTACAATCATTTCACAATAAATTAGATATTACAATTACAATTAAAATTTTACAAATATTTTACATACAATTACAATTAAAATTAAAATTTCAATTACAATCATGACATAATATTTAATAAATATCATGGTCATTCAATATTAAATTAATTAAACATCACGATCATTATAACCATCATACAAACATAATATTCGACTAAAAAACACATTCAAATTCGCTAAAATCATCTAATCATCGTGATCATGATCATCTAACAAAACACTATTAGCATTGTATAACATCATCACAACACAAACATCAAATATACATCTCATGTCAAATAATGGTTATACCATATGTTAGGGTCCTATAAATATAGGATTCACAATTTCGATTTGACTCTATTAAATTCTTGAACTATTGTACATACCTTTGATTTCTGCAAATATTTTCCCAAATTAAAAAATGAAAAGAGGGTAAAAGTCCTAAAAGAAAGATTAAAGGACTTAGAAAAAATAGACCCCAAAGAAAAAAAGAGATAAAAATAAGACCTGAAAGTGAACAAGTCAAAATTCCACTACTATTTACTTTTACTGCAAGAATAATGATTATGTGCAGATTGTCAATAAATGCCATAATCCATGATCAGTTAAACATTTTAATCTTAACTATTCATGCTTTGAATTTCATGTTTTAGATAGAGAATAAATATATGTCAAACAATTTAAACTTGACATATCAGTAGATAGTTAGAGAATAAATGAGGAGCTCAACAGTTTAATTTGAGCCCTCGGATGAAATAAGGTTAGACTTAGATAGTTTTTATGCTTTGAAAGAAAAATGAATTTAGGGTAGCAAGCTTAAATGCACCCATGAAAATGAAGTAAAAAATGCTATAATAATGATGGGTAGGTAGAAAGCAGTTGTGAAAGGCATGTAATAAAGCATCATCAGGAAAAATTACTAATTTTCTCTCCCCTACAATGATCCACTATTCAAAACCTTCAGTTAAAGAGGCTCAGAGCATTTCTCTGACTTTTGTTGTGACCAAACCCAAGGCTTAGTAACTAATTGGTTAAAAATATCGTATTCCCTACATGAAAACCCATTTCATCAAGATATTCACCCTTTTCCAAGAAATACAATCCCATTTCCTAAGTAAAACGCCTTTTTTTTACTTAGAAAAGTAAACCACCCCCCCACCTTGACTAATTTCATTTTCATTCAAAAAACACTCAAAAACCCATAAAATGCATTTATCCTAAGCCTATGTGTAAAAAATCAAAGTGGGACAAATTATGTTTAAATGACCTATTTACACTTTACTTAGTTTAAAAAATTATGTATTTTAAATCATTTCATTACGTTCTCCATTTCATATTAATTTCTAACCTAAGTATTAAATCCTTATAAGCAACCTTTCTAGTATATATTAATTTCTTTATATATTAATATCCCAAAAAACCCCACTTATTTTAAGTTAAACCCATGTTTATTTATTCCACATGTTTAAATAAACCCCCGCCCTTTTTCCCATAGGTTTAAACATATCCTAAAAAATAAATCCCACTCCCTATGGTATTAAAACACTTGTTAAAAGATTTATTTACCATATAATAACATACTTGCGCCAATATTGTCAAAACATTTGTTAAATGTTTTAAATTTTAAACCATATACTTTTACCCCCTCGCTCGATCATATAATACAAATGTTTTTTAATGTTATAAATACATATTTATAAAGTTAAAAACTATCCCTCCGTATTGACAAAAACCCTACGACCCCACCTCTCGAATGCTGAAAGCATCTCTACATCAAATCGCAGTCGTTACGCACTCATGCTCCTAAATCCGAAAGATTCAAAGGCCATATCGCAAAATAAAGTCGCGCGTTGATAAATTTTTCCTTTCCATGCGAAATGGGTGGTTTTCCACCCATCTCTCTCCTCCACGCAACGACGTAGCTCATTGGATCGCATTCGATCTTACCAAAACAACTTACCACCCAAAGCCAATGCGATAAACCATTCCCGGTTTTTCTCCCTTCATACGCCCAAACTTCCCTTTGTTTTCACATGACCATGTCATTCAGTACTTCTTTCGCTAAACCTAAAAATGTTATAAAAAGCTTCCTATGCGTGCGGATAAGCCCTTTTTCTTTGCATTCTATTTTCATTTACATCCTCTCGATTGAAAAAAATCAAGCTTTGTACATCGTTACACACTCAAAAAACCGAGATCCCATTAAATTTGTTACCAAGAACATTAGAAGCTGTCCAATCGACTTCCAAAAGACTTCTACAAAGCCACCATAAAAGCCTTTATGACGCCTAATAAACCATTAAAAGACGCAAAATACCCGCACAAACAGGTATTCTTCGAAGAAAAATAACCTTCCCTTCATTTGAAAGAACCAATTTTTGAGAAATTGAGCCTTGTAAAGCCTATTTTTCCCACAGAAAGGCATGTATTCGCCCCAAAAGAATGGATTCATTGCTAAACCACGATAAAATTACGATTTTGATACTGCAATCTGTATTTACATCAAAATTGAAGTAATTTTAACATTTTATAGACTTTAAATACCCTTTGATTGACTAGAGAAACCCTTGCAAATATTCGGGATCCTTATGTGTACGAATTGAACCATTTTAATCAAGTTTATTCAAGAAAAGCGAGAAAACCACGATTCTACCCTTTTCCTGAATGCGCGAAGAGTTTGAAGATCAGTTTTTAGAGCTAAATTTGAAGTTTTCAAAGCAAAAACAAAAAATCCAGTTTTGTGCCTATTACTCTTCAATAGACCTCTCTCATACCAGAAACACCTATCTGTAAATAGTCTAAGCTTACACAAGTGTACAAAAAAACCTAAAAACAAGAGTTCCCAAGATATGATAGGTCATAATTATGAGAAAACCCCTCGCTATGGATAGAACTCCTTTCACTATATTCCTCGTTTCCTAAATTCATTACTTTGAGCTTCCCTTGAGGCTAGGGTTTTATTAAATAAAATTGTTTGATTTTTGTATATTATTATCGAGAATATGAAATTGGGCCAACAATTTCAATACTAGTTAACAAAATTGTTTGCTCCAAATTCTCATATTTTACTTCAAAAAAAACTTCATTCAAAAAAATAGTTGTATACAAGAGAAAGGATTAAATCAAAGTCGAGAGAGAAATTAGAATGATGAAATTACATAGTGAATGGTAAAAGTGAAAATAAGAATTCACGGTGACGGTCGAAAACGAAAATAGTCGAAAGAGCATCGGAGTTAAAGTGTATCGGATGAACGTCGGAGTGAAGGTTAAAACAAAGTTACAGAGCGGTCAAGGTAAAAATTAAAAGTAAATACGAAAGGCACTAATAGTTTAAACAGAGATGAAAACACTTTCACCAACAATGAAAATTTATCCAAAGTACAGTTAAAAGAACAAAAAGGTTAAAAGATGAAAACGAAGCGAAAGAGACATTTTTTGCAAAAATTTCATGTTTAAGTCATAGTTTTGCAAAGACGATTTGTGGAAAATCCAAGATGAATTTTGGCAAAAATTGAGGAGGTTTATGTTCCTAAGATATAAACCTACATAACCTATCTCACTTTATGCACAGGTACTATTACGAATGAGAGATACATGCACATATTCAAAGCCTATTGTTTTGGATTGTGCAATGTTCTATTTTACACATATGTGTGCAGAGCCTATTGTGAAGCAGATGGAATTGAATTTAGGGGACCGAGAGAGAGTTTATCTTGGTAACATATCTATACTACAAAAACCCTCTTTCACTTTTGACATATATATGTTTTATTGAGATATACAAAAGGTATCATTGGACCCCAAGTTTGCGTAATTTCTAGAACAAAATACACAAAGGAAGGAGACAGGTTAGTGACTTGGATGCCTCATCATCAACTAAGAGTTGATATCAAATTCAAATTTCTCCTCTTTTTCATCACCTATCCATAAAAAATAGTGCCAAATAGATTCATTGGTTTTGAGTGTCCTTTTATTGAGTTCTATTTATGTAAAAACGAGTATGAGATATTTGTAAACCAATCTTGATATTTTTTCAAGATATTTTTAGTTTAGAATTTGTATAAATACTTTCACTCTTTGAAGTATTATTGTAGAATAAATTGTTGAAGATTTATGTAGTCATTTTTGTTGTACTTGAAGGCTTTTTGTGTTGCAAATTTTCGAGTAGCGAGACTGGATCGGATCAACTAGCATCATATTTCGGGATTCATGTGATGAGCCATTGAAGTGAAGTACTTCCTACTTGTCATTGTTTATCTTCTTTCGTTTCGTGCATCCATTATGTGTTCTAAATTTGAATGAATAAATAGGAGTATTACTTCAAGATTTTTTAAAAAGCACCCTTTGTCTTTATTGTTTATCATTTCTATGTTTTTTGCTAATTTCCGAGTAGTAGGGAAACCCTTAATTGCTCCCTCTTTCGTTTGACCTCTGCCTACTTCTTCCATTTTCCGGATCAAAGAACCCTTCATTTCTCTTTATCCCAATCAAACCAATTCACCAAACAACCTTCCAAGATCTTCAAATGCTTATCTATCTTTCCCTGAAAAACATTTTGACTTTTTGACCTTGATCCTAGTTTCTATCGCCTTGACTTTTGACTCCTTAGCCCAATGGACAATCAGATTTCCCACTATCCATCTCATTAAGTGATTTTTCCCACCAAACCAAATCCAATCAAAACCAAATTGCACAATCATAACTAGCCTAATATCTTATAATTAAAACAAAGTTAAATCTTACAGAGAGATCCCTCTCGAACCCTAGGAAAGGCTAGGTCCTAGAGTTTAAAAGTAGGTTTGTGGTTACCTCGGACTATTTCTTTCTTTCAACCTTGAGAAATTACTTAGTGATAACATAATGGTGACTTCACCGAAGACTAACATTTTCTTCGGAAATATTTTTCAGGATCATATCCGATCTATGATGGTGGACATTGATCGGACACACAAAGGTTAAAATCATCCACGTGGCGACTCCAAATAAATTTTACAAAATCTAAAACTCCAACTGGTAGAAAGGATCTAGCTTGTTTTGTATAGATACAATGGCCCTTCTTTATGATTGGTTTACAAGATGAACCCAATAATACAACACGGGTATGCTCCCATGAGCGAGTTCACATACACGGATTTCCTGACAGGTTTCAGCTAAAAGGTAAATTGGGATAAAAATATTCCTCTATGTTTCAAGATGAGAATATTGATGATCCTTTGTTACATCTCATTAAATTTCATATACACTCATGGAGATTGAAGGGTGATTGGCATGAGGATTTCCTCATGAAATTATTCATGGCAACCTTAGAAGGATGAAAGCGAGAGAATATTATGAAGCTCTCAAACCTCGCTAGTTTATTTTCTTTAAAGGATTTTCTGCTGAGGTATTTTATGAGCATTGCAAAGAAGATTTTCCATCTTTATCATGAGCTGAAAATTATTGTGATAAAGTTGAATATCTCATACATTACCTTAAAAATATTAATGAAGATTTAGGAAAATTGGCATCCTAAAGATTTATTAGTAGCGATCCCATAATTTTCATTCTCAAGTTAAGTGTCATGATAATCAAGAGGAGTTAATCAAATATGAAATAGATCGAGGAGATGAATCAAGATCCACAAAGCCCCTCTGTAGTAACATGATGTTTCATATAATGTTTTGAATGAAGTTAAAGGAAATATTCAACCTCATGATCGGTTTTACATAAGAGAGAAAAATAATTTTTATTCAAATCTAAGAATTTAAAGATTCCCACCCCCCTCACCGAAGAAGAAATCAATTTGCTTCTAAACATGCAACCATCCTCTAATTTTGATGTATGTACTAAATTTTTTTATCCATGAAGAGACGAGAAGAACGGGGTTGATGCTCATGTTGTTCTACCTTCCCAAAATACCCATTGCCTTATAGTACTCCTATTGAGCAAAGTGACGACCTTCAAATAAAATGCAACCAATCTAATCAAGATATACCGAGGATTGCTGCAAAAATAAATTTTCTTCATCTAATGTGTATGATTGATGACATTCCTTCTTTTTGAAGATTTTCCTCAAAGTATGATCGGTATGATGATAATTATGTTCTCAAATTCAAGCTAACTTCACGGAAGCAGCAAATCACTAGCTAGTTTGTGGGATGAGGAAAGTTCAATTTGGTACGCTCAAATACAATGACCGCAGACAATACACATCAAATATGGGAGTGAAGAAGAGAGTTCGAAATTTTTGAAAGAAATTTCTATACCATTATGCTCTAAAGCATTTGGGTTTTTCAAGGATGAACAACCCCTAGAAATCTATGAAGTTCCATTAAACCCATATATAAATTGCAGCAATATTTCAAAGTTTTTCATGATCAAATAGCTGATGTGATGAATGATAAATGCAATCAAAAATCTTTCTCCATTAACTAACTATAAGTCGATATCAAGATGATAAAAGTTTCGGCGGACATGCATGTCCATCGGTAGAAATATCATCACAAAGCTTATCCGAAAATCTAAAATTATATCAGAACAATCATAGGTTGATTTTGCAAGGAAATAAAGTTAAAAATGACAATTTATATGGCATGGAGGCCATTCAAAATAGAGGTACATTTCCTTAGATCGGTGGAACATTTGTACATATACCCTCGAGAAGATCTGTTGTACAATTTCTAGAGTCGATCAGAGGAAATCACGTATTTCCTTATTCTCTTATTTGTTGACAAACTGTAATAGGTTGCAAAAATTACGGTTTTTCATAATCAAAAAGCAAATGAAGCAAAATTTATCAAAGTAAATAATGCTTGAATGGTTGCATTGGATGTTTCATGTTACCTAACCCGGCGGTTGGATGGTGGTTAGAAGTAAGTAGGTGAGTTTCATCTTATTTCGTTCAGTTTTTAGACTAGTTTTGAAATAATTCATTAAATATTTAGGCCAAGGAAAAAGGCCCTAAGATATTGATGATTTAGTAGTTTGGTTTGAAGGTTGCAAACACCTTTTAGTCTCGGATCGAGATTCTAGTTTACAAAAAAGGGTGTAAATTTCGGTTCAATAGTTTCGATCCCATGAGATTTTATAACAAAGAAAAAGCATTTTTGGGGATTGGCCCAATGGATTAGGCCACTAGTCGATGGTGTTCTTGACATCTCACAAGAGATGCCATCCCCATGTGAAGTCGCCGTTAGGGTCCTATAAATATAGGATTCATAATTTCTTTGATTTGACTTTTGTTAAATTCTTGAAAATATTGTAAATACCTCTGCAAATGTATTCCCAAATTAAAAAATGAAAAGAGGGTAAAATTCCTAAAAGAAAGATTAATGGACTTAGAAAAAATAGACCCCAAAAGAAAAAAGAGATAAAAATAAGACCGAAAATGAGCAAGTCAAAATGGCACTCTTTGTTTAATTTTACGCCAAGAATAATGATTATGTGTAGATTCTCAATAAATGCCATAATCCATGATCAGTTAAACAGCTTTCAATATTAACTTTTTCATGCTTTGAATTTCATGTTTTAGATAGAGAATAAAGATATGTCAAACAGTTTAAACTTGACATATCGGTAGATAGTTATACAGGAATAAATGAGGAGCTCAACTGGGATTTAATCGAGCCCTCGGATGAAAAAGTGAGGTTAGACTTAGTTAGTTTTTATGCTTTGAAAGGGAAAAATAGATTTAGAGGTTACAAGCTTAAAATGCACCCATGAAAATGAAGTAAAAACAAATGTTAGAATAATGATGGGTAGGTAGAAAGCGAGTTGTAAAAGGCATGTAATAAAGCATCATCGGGTGAAAATTACTAATTTTCTCTCCCCCACAATGATCCAGGTATTCAAAACCTTGGTTAAGAGGCTCGGAGAGAATTTCTCGCTTCTGTTTTTTGGGAGCCAGACCCGAAAGGCTTAGTAAGCTGATTGGTTAAAAAATATCGAGATTCCTACATGAAAACCCATTTCATCGACATATTCACCCTTTTTCCAAGAAATACAATCCCTTTTTCCTAAGTAAAACTGTTGGCAATATGATGCTTTGAGTGTTGTCCTTGATGGCAACCCACTTGATGAAGATGATGGCAACCTACTTAATGAAGTTGTTCTTGATGAGCTTGTGAATGATATACATCTGATGTATCTACAATCAGTATATAAGGTGCAGAAGAAAGAATTTCCAGAATGGGCCAGAACAGTGATGAAAAATATATGTCACAAGGAATACGCAAGTTTGTCTAGGGGAAGTCGCATATGCACGCGAGAAATAACGTACCAAGTCGCGTATGCTCAATTGCGCTCTAAATATGTAAAACCGGGGGTTACTACCATGGTATTGACCCATTGTATTGAGCGTTGGATTGTCTATTTGATCCCGTCCGAGAATACCATCGGAAGTGATGTGGTTTTGACTCATGGTATTGATGAAGGCCAAAATCTATATAAGGAGAAGAAAATCATTGTGCATGGGTGTGCAAGTGTACGGGCTTTAATGAATACTTCACTGCGAAGTATATTCGCATGGTTGAACTACTTGCTCTTGATTGATAGATCTGAAATCTATGATGCATCTATGAAAATGGTGAAGGTTAAAGATCTCTATATCTAGAAATGGTGAATCTCTTGGATGATCGGGAAAAGAAGTGATGAAGACACAGTGCCAGCCGTCTGTGACAGAACTTGAAGAAATGCAGGTAAGTTCATAGATGCGATCTATTGTGCAAAGTTTATCTTTTTACGAAATCTATACGCGAGGTTCGAGTTCGTGAAAAGCGCGTGTATACGCGGATCTGTTTTCAACAAAGTCGCGTATGGACGAGTTAGGGTTATTTCCGGTAAATACACAGATGTATCTGTCTGGTTCACTTCATAAAAAAGCGCGTATATACGCGGGTACGATTAAATAAAAGCGCGTATGATATCCGATCTTATGGTTGTCTCAAGGTTGAATGTGTTTCGCATATTTATTACGAAATGCAGAGTTATCTTCGATATTACTGAGTTACAGATGGATTTTCATTTGTTCTGTTTGATGCATTGGGCGAAAGGTTGTTTATTGACAAGTAAAGGGTTGTGTTGGAGATGTTTGATCCGGTTTGAAAATTGATGAAACGTGATGTCCAGTGGATGCGAGGGTTGAAACCTTCGATGCGAACGTAGAAAGCTTTTACGCTGTAGAGGTGAGTGCTAATATCGAGGGGGTAGTAGCTCCCTTCCGAGTGAGGGTCGGTAAACGAGAGCGGTTGTTGCTCCCTTCTAGGAGAGGCTGGTAAACGAGAGAAGGTTGTAGCCTTCACAACGGGTGGGTGTGCGCATCTGGTATGAGTACGCACCGGTACATGTTGTAAGAAGTTTTTCTTAATAATAAAAATTGTAAGGCTGAGACGACGTCGGCAGTGGTTTTCTCCCGAATTGGGTTTCCACCTAAAAATCCTGGTGTTCATGTGTGGTTGCTTATGTGTGAAGATTATTACTGTTCTTCCCCGCACTTTTTTACTAGTTTTTCTAAATATCCGATGAATGAGTAATGCAATGATCTAAGTCAAGAACTAAATGCATAATTAGATCCACTTCGGATATACGCGAGTTCTAGCAAGGATATCCGCGTATATACGGGGTTTGCTTCAGAAAGTTGTGTATGGTTTTTAAGAAATAAATATCAAAGTTTTATTATGCATAAATACGAGTTCAACGCTCTCGGTATTTTTCCCTACAGCTGGTTTTCGAAAGACGGTCCTTGAAAAAGCTTAACCGTGAGAAGGAAGATCAAGCAAGATGAGAAATCAAGATGGGAACATCATCTATCAAGCCTCCACTCTTTAATGGAAGTAATTTAATCTTTGGAAAATAAGGATGAGATCCTATCTTCGATCTATGGGAACGGATGTATGGGCCATTGTTGAACAAGGATATCAATATCCGGGCCACGATACCAACGGATCCAGCTGAAAGAAAGAATTATGAAATAAATGCCAAAAGCGAGTCAATGCTCTAACGGAAGTCTTGAATCGACGAATTTTTCAAAAAGTTATGCGTGTGTACGAATACGACAAAGGAGATATGGGACAAAATCATTCTAAGTTATGAAGGTGATGCAAAGGTAAAAGAGTGCGAAAACTTCAAACTCTCGAGGAACTGAATATGAAAATTTAAAGATGCATAGTGATGAGAATATTGCCAATTTCTTTTTACGTCTTGATGATGTTGTAAATCGTATGAGAAATGCGGGAGAAACAATCGCAGAATCTACTTTGGTTGAAGAATCTTAAGATCGCTAACGGCAAAATTTGAATCAAAAGTTCTCGCTCTTGAAGAAAAACAGGATCTTCAAACTCTTCTATCGTGGTACAACTTCATGGCATATTGACTACGTATATGAAATGAGGAGAGGAGGATCATCCGAAGTCAAAGAAGCTAAAGCTTCTACAAAAAGGAAGGAAGTTCAAAAACCGAAGGATCGGGATATATCTCGAAGAAGATGAGGCAAACTTTGTGAGAAGACTCCAACGAGGAACGGAAGATTCAAAGGTAAGCTTCCTTTCAAATTTTTTGATTGTGGAAGAGTTGGTCAGTTATCGTTTTAAAGTGTCCTTATAAAGAAACATCTTTGCTAAAGGGAAAGAAGTAGTAAGAAGGAATAAGAACCGATCTAGCACTAAGAAAAGTTACTATACAAATGAAGACGGTGATGGGTTATGCGATAGTGAGGAAGAATGTGAACATGATCTTAGACTTCTCATGGCATTTGAAAATAATTCTAGAGACGACAAGGATGATTTTATGGATGCTCTAGATGACAATGATTTTCTTGATCAAAACAATCAACTCAAAAATATGCTTTTGGAAGAAAGGGAAAATAATCATAGAAACTCTAAAAAAGCGCGCAATGAAGAAGCGAAGAAACACAATGAGAAATTAGAATGTGAAGTAGTAGATTTCTAAGAAAAGAACTTGAGAAAGTAAAGACTCGGAATCTTAGATTTGCTAAAGGATCCGAAACCCTTAGATGAGATTATCAAGGTTCAACGTTTCTCCTCGTATAAAGACGGGTCTTTGAGATATACCGCAGAATCTTCTTAGGCTTTAGCACCAAATTATCTAAAAGGCCTATGTTATAGCAACATTTCTCACCTTCGACATGAAGTTTTCATGATCGCTTTCTATGGCTTTTGGGCACCCATTCCCACAGACTTGGACAAATCTCACCTAAAAACGAGTAAAAATCCCCCACACGCGACTATGCCCGACTGTTTTCCGCGTGTACACGCGAGTCCGCCTAGCACTTTTCGCGTATGCCATTAAAATCATTAAAAAATATATAAAAATTTCCCTACCTGCGCTGGGTCGATGGTTACTCTGCAGTTTCATCCACGGCACTTGCACAATCGCTTTCCTCCACGCGAAACTACTTTGGAGGGACTATAAAAGCCCCTCATGCGCATGGCTCTAAGAGAGAGAGAGAATTTATTGAGACTAGGGCTACATTTCGCTGTGCCCTCACTCCAAGTCTCGAATTCCCTCGTGCCTCCCGCACTTTCGCGCTCATTATAGGAAAACCCTTGTTTCTCTGGAGATGCACATCATCCCTTTATATGTCATCTCGGTGATGCCCTCAGCTTCGGAAGGAGTCTTAGCGAGGCACAAGGGCCGGGACGGATCTCGTGACGATGGTGCTCGCGATGGCGTGCTAGGACTCGGTGATCTTCTCCCACCTCGACATTTGCGTACATGTGCTATTTATAACACGCATACCAGGTTGCGAAATAAACACGAGTTAGTGTAATGCCTTGCATGTATGAGAACATTTGTTACACAAGCATTCGTTATGGTTTATCTAATGTTTTTAAAGGAATCTCTACCAACATTTAGAGTAGATATGTGTTGTACAACTTGAAATTCTTTCGTGCTTGTTTTCTTCTTGTCTTTCGAGTTAAGAAAGGAAGGACGGTGCTGAGGGTTTGGACCCGCGTGGATCTGCTTCCAACGTAGGACCTACGGGCACCTTCTCGTTCTTGCTCTATTTAGTTTTTCATGAACATGTATGGTTGTGTGAGTCTCGTTGCATAAAGTAGCATGCTCTACGCTGTCCGTGGAGGTTGGAGTCCCAACCAAACCTCTAGGGTGATATTTCCCCGAAACGAGTCGGCGACTCACTGGGGATCACATTCTTGTGATTCTCCCTGTTGGGTGATTTCGGCTATTTGATAGGTTTCCATACGACTTTTAACTTTCATTTGCGGTCCGATTTACTGTTTCTCGGTTAGTCTGAAAGTTTCTGGGTGTGCTTATCCGAGCTTGTATCTTTTTGTTTTTCATTATTCCTTTGTATCACGTGCTTTTTTCTACACACGGTCGCGTATACACGCAAGTTTGTCTAAAGGAGCCGCGTATACGCGTGTTTCCTTTAGCACGATGTACGTGTATGCACGTTTGTTGCTATAGCTACGTAAGGTAGCGTATACTGAAGCTGATTTTGAATTTTTTGGATTTCTTGACTTTTTGGTCCTTTACACGCTCGTGGAGACTGTTTCTACGATGTCTTTGTACTCTACACAGATTGTGAAGTGGTGGTCTTTGGTCTTTTCTCTCTTTCGTTTGATTGAAAACTGGTATTTTTGGCAAAGTGTTGTTTGTTGGTGTTTGGCACGTCCTGGGTTGAGCTGCCAAGATCGTCTTTAGAGCATTCTTGGTTGTTCTGCTTTATCGAGCAGAGACTCTGCTCGTTTGACTCGCTCCTATATTTGTGTTTGTGTCTTTGCACTACGATTTTTGCCCGTTTTTCTTTATTGGTTTTCTTGAGTTCGGTAGGCTAGGTCTTTGTTGCGACTTTTCGAAGAGTCTTTTCTTGGTTCTTTGGGAGTTTTTTGTTTGCGGCAAGTTTGCACTATTTCTCTCGAGTTTGGGTTGATTGAGTTTTCTAGTCTTCGTTGCCCTTATTGATCTTGCTATCTGGTTAGCCTTTATAAGGTTTGCGGAGCATTGTTGGAGTTTATGCTTGAAATTCGGTCTTATTTGGCTTAGATTTAGATAGTTGTTGCTTGGTTTTCTTGAAGCTCTTGTCTTTATAAAACTAAAAAACTCAAAAAAACATTTGCTTTGCTTTTTGTTTTTTGCATTTCAAAAACTCAAAAAACATTGTTGTCTTGTTATTTGCTTTTGTTGTTGCATTTTTTCATTTCGTTTTTAGCTTTATATCTTTTGAAGCTTTTGTGAGATTTTCTTGCTTTTAGTTTTCTGCTTGATTTTGGAGAGGAGTTGTCTTTTGATTTCTTCTTTGTTTGTTTAAGTATTTTTGGTGTCGTTATATTAAGAGTTCTTGGTTTGCAAGAATTAGCTTTTCTACGGACAACCAAAAGATGAGTTAAAGGCTGAAGGAGCCTTTTTGGGAAATTTCACCTTGCTTTTAGGAGACTTTTTTCGCATCTTAGGATTTACATGCTTGGTAGTGATTTGCATTAGGTGCACTGAAAGCATTTAGTCAGCTTCTTATAGTTTTTTGTGCGTGTGAGTTTGTATATTTGAAAAGAAAAATACAATTTTTAGCCTGCGTAGAACTCGCATAGAAAGTTTGCTTTTCATCGAAAAGACTAAGAAGCGCATTTGCATGTGGTCTGGTTTTTATTAATTTCTTTTAGCGTCAAAACACCATTGGTTTCATCTCCATATCCTTGTGACTTAATACAACGACCCTTAAAATAAGCGATTATAATCTAAAATCAACTAGCAAGTTTTTCTAAGTGTCATACACCAACTAGCTAGGTTGTAGGGCCTTGGAATAGGAGAGTGGAGAGTTAACTCTCCAAGGCGACTCAAACATACATAGAAGTTTGACTAATTGAGCGAAATCCAACTCCGTGAGGTGGATCGGGAAAGCTCTACTCCGAAGTCAGCGCGAGGAAGTGAAGGTGAGAAGAGGATACCCCCTCCAGATTAGCTGAATCTAACCTCAAGACCGTTTCGCCCACGACTTAGTCACGTACGGATTGGTGTCCATAGTTGCCGACTCCCTAGGTTCCACCACAGTTTGCCCGAATACCGTGGTACTCGAGGCGTACTGTCGCATCACTTTCGACGGTATACGGGGGTGCCCTCTGCGAAGCTTGGGTGCTTGTAGCCAGCAGTTGTCGTTAGAGTCGGCGTAAGCATTTCGATACCTTCGCTAGTTTGTTTCGGCCTAACTCATCCCGAGGCCTTTCGGGAGGCCCTCATACTTCGCTTTCGTATTTTGGTGTCGGTCCTCATCACCGGGAGCGGAAATACTTTGAAGCTGTTTGTTGCTGCCTCATCGGGGATTTTTTATTTTAGTGAGTGCTCTTTGCTCCTAAGGCTTTCCTAGCTTTTCACTTTTTTTGAGTCTAATTTAACAAATTTATAAAAGTGGTGATCGAGCGCCTCGTGCTGTTTGACGAGAATCGTATCTCGGAGTTCGAGCCTTCTTCGAGAAGGCGTAGAGTGATTTAGCGGTGGTTACCACCCGCTAGCGCACGACACGGCGAGAGAGATCCTCCTCGAGGTCGAAGGTTTCGTAGCTGATTAGGTGTCGGTTCCCGAGAGAAGCGTTCCGCTCACCTCGCAGTTTTGTTTCCTCGAGAGGAAGATTTTCGAAATTGAAGAATGCACGAGCCCTCGCGGCCACGGTGTCTCCTCTCCCTCCCCGATTATCCGTTTGTTGTTCAGAGTACATCGGACGCGAGTCCGAGAGACTGGCAGATCTTTCCAGTCATCATTCTTATCTTTCGATGGCCAAGACAGCGGGAAACGCGGCTTCTACGAGCGAGTCGGCAGTATTCGGACTCCCATTTCTCGTTGAGCGAGGGGCACTATTGCTTCATCTTCGATTGCTTCTAGTGTCGCTGTGTTCTAGCTGCAGGTTCGTCATAGCATATGCTTCTCATCGGTCCCTTTTTGTTTCAGGGATGTCCATTAGTGGAAATCCTCTTTTTCACTTTTCACTGTCTGCCGCGTCGGATCTACACCCATGTTCAACATGGCTAGTGGATCGACTTTCTTTCGAGGGTTTCCCTTTGGGAGCTGGACTATATTCCTAGTTCGAAATCCTTCTTTCAGGGTCGTCTGATTTACTCCTCGGACCCACAGTTCAAATCCTTGGTCGCTGCAGTCGATTGGCTTTTACGGAGGTGGAATTCTCTACTACGCATGAGGCGGAATCGGTTTCACGCGGGTCATCCGGAGAATGCTTCTTTCCCTTCATCGAGTGCTTATCAGTCTCCTCGATCACGTACTGGAACCCCCTATCGCGCCTCTCTTCATCGACACTTCTTCGGGTGAACTGGGTCGGGTTTTGGTAACTCGGCGTGGGGAGGAGGTTCTTCTCCGTTTTCTACGAGTCCTTTTCTAGCACACCCGAGTGCTCATCAGAAATCCGAGGCTATTCTTTTTCGGAATGTTGGAAATCCATCCCATCGAGGATGGAATCCTCGAGCTGCGCCTCGCTTACCGTTTTACGGCAATCGTTAAACCTTTGCCAGCATGCGGCAAGACGTTGACCAGCGAGCCCAGGTTCGCTAGCGCCTGTGGCCTCACGGTCCGGAAACCACGGTCCTCCTTGCGTACATCCTCGAAAGCTCAGAAGGTAAGAATGGAGAGGATCCGGGTGGACCACATCACCACTTTTCCACTTATGGTGCCTCTTCGAACTCCCCGATCGATGACCTGAATAGGTTGATTATTTCAACCACCCAACCTGATATGTCACAACAGGCATGAGCCACTGTGCCCGCCTACTTGGAGAATCGGGATGTCACATTTCTAAACCATTTTCATATTGCTCCACATATGACATTTGACCAACTCCTGTTAACTTGCTGGTGATGATAAATTTCATATCATCGTTATCTGGTGTAGTTCTGGAGGAGAAGGAAGAGGCTTTTATCAAAGCTCATATTCTTATAATTCTTCCTTTATGGTTTTTGAAATCTCTACAATGCCAGACATTTTCAAAGGATGTATCCTTATCTCCATATTTTCCGAGACAGTGCTTACTTAGGGCTCATAGAACTAATTATCTGCACTGGGCATTTTATAAGTATTTTCCAATGCTCTTCGTCACTGACGGTTAAAATTAAATTTGTTCAGACAGACATTGCTGACGGCGAAAATGCATTGCCACTGCAAAGAAGCACGCATAATTGCTTCTTCGCCGCCGTGTTTGCCATTTGTCACTTTTCCCGCTTTTTGCCCGTATACGCGTTCGTCATCTTGGCGAACAACAATTAAGTGGTATTGCTGGCAGGTATGGCGTAACAAGAACAATGCAGGCGTTAAGAGGCCGTGCGAGAACAAGCGGCATGAAAAACGCGAAAAGCTGGCGACAAAATGGCAAACACCGCCAAACGTGCGCGCGCTGCTGGCGCTGGCGATTTTGCTGGCGATGATTTTGCTGGCGATGACGATGACGATGACGATGACGATGACGACGAATGCGCAGCGTCGGCGATAAATGCAAACGTTAAAATACCTACTGCAGGTAACAACGGCGGCGATTTTATTTATTTTGATCATCGTATCCCCGGCAGGGGACAACCCATACCCACTTGGTGAAGTAATTTTTTGTTGTAAGACTACACTTATGTTTCCCACTAGATGATTGGTGAATCTCCCCAATAAAATCTAGCCCCCATTGTCTAAATGGTTCTTCCAAAAAAACAAGAATTAAAGGTAGGAGGTGCTAGCTTTTGTTTTTCAGACAATGATTTGGCACTCTGCAAGCTTTCACTTCGATTATGCACGTCAACGAAAAAACTTAGGCCAGAGTGATGACACGAATCTGTTTCATTAACGGTCAATTATGAATTAAATGTATAACAAATTGCTTTCGTGGGAAGAGACTTAATTGGTAATGGACATAATCGAGTTGGCATAGTAAAATTGGTGCATAATGAAGACGAGAGAAGTTTTGGTTTTGCGAGGAGAAAGCAATTTTCGTATGAAGCGGTAAATGGTTTGAGTGGAGGTGGGAGTGAAATGAGGAGGAGGAACCATGTTAGTGTGGGCCGAAAGTGAACTCTAATCGAACTCCCCGGCGATAAAGCTCGAGATGGAGAGGGTGGCCAGAAAAACAAATGAGGGCGTGTCGGATCGGGGGTCCGAAATGATGATGGGTGAATATATGTGCATGGTTTAAAGTGACATGAAATGACATATTTCTAGTAGTGGGAGGGTTAAATGAAGGTAGAAACTTTAGGATATATAATGATATGCCAAGGTTTATATCTATGTGCCCAATTATTTTAGACTTAAGATAAAATCATTTTACCCCTTTTTCCTTTTCATATGCATAAAAAACCTTTGAAAAACCAAAACTTAGGATAAGTACTTTTAATTCTTTTCTAATATTCAAATCAACTTCTACCTACCCATGAATTTCATTTGTTTTTCTAATCTAGCATTTTTTCTTCTTCTCTTAGGGTGCATTTAATCTAGCAAACTGACATCACTTTTTTTATAAAAATATAACCTCCTTTATCACTTATTTCTCCTATTGATTCAAATTTAATAGTTGAATCAATTTCATTTTCTACCTAACAATTGATTTTCCAAGATTAAATTGTTTGGAAAATATTTATTCACTAACCTCATTAACATAAAATTCACAATTGTTCAATAATCATGATTAAGTTGTATGATTTGAACAAAAAATAGTCATTGTGGCATTTAAAGACAAGCTGCACACAATCTTATTAAGAAAAAGTAATGTCAGTAGTGGCATTTGAATTTGCAGCACTTTAAATTCAATATTGTTTCTATTTTTTTCTTTTGTGGGGTTCTTATTTTCTTTTATTCTTTTCAACTTTCATCATTTTATCTCTATATTCATAACATACCTCTATTTTCGATTTTGTATATATTTATATATATATACTATGGAAATCATTTCATATTGAAAATTATTTACAATGTAAAAATCACAAATACAAGATACTCAAGCACCTTTGAGATCATACAAAATATGAGACCCTAAACATATGCAACATCGGATCCCATCGGGGATAGCGCTCGATGTCGTAGCACTAAGAACTCGTATTTTAGTGCCTAAAACTTGGGCATGGAATCAAAAATATGTAGAAAAGCTGAAATAAAACTAAATAATCTAGTATTAACAATGAAAGTGGAAACATTTCTTTAGTACTAAAAGAAGTGATTTTGAGGTATTTCCTATTTACAAGAGGCCCAAACTCTTCACCATCAAGGTTTTCCAGTAGAAATGTGTTGTTCCATTTTAGTTTCTGACGTATCTCGAAGGGTCCAGAACCACAAAATGATCATATTTTTCCATGTTTTCCTTTTTTCCTCTCTCCCGACATCCACTTCGAGTACAAGGTCACCTCGGCTGAAATTTTTTTACCCTTAGTATTTTTGTCAAACATAGCCTTCATCTTGTCCTGAGTACTCGATTATATTCTCAGAGTTGCTCTGTTGTTTTTTTCTCTTGAAATTAAACCAACCGATTTATCCTCTTGGTCAAGGGATTAGGCTCCTCTTCTACATTCTAGATGAGTTTTTGCAACGATGCATAGCTAATTGGGTAGGAAAAAGTGTTGAAGTCTAGACACACCAGCTCAAATGGAGACTTACCAGTTGACCTCTTAGTGGTGGATCTATTTTCCCACAATGCAAAACTTAATTTGAGAGTCCCAATTCTTTTGGTTTTGTGTGTATGGTCCTCTTGAGAATTCTCGACTAAGGTTTTGTTGGATGATTATGCCAATCCATTTCCCTATGGGTAATAAGTAGTGGAATGTTCATAAGATTATGTTATACTTATGAAAAAAGCTAATAAACTTGGTAGGCATAAACACTTGAGCATTATCATGTAACTATTTTCCTCTCGGACAACCAAAGCACCGAGATAAAATGTTTTCCTCCCCTAACTTGATGACCACCGTATCGATTGCATTCCTAGTAGGGACAACCCTATACCCACTTGGTGGAGTAACATTTTTGTTGTAAGAATCACACTTATGTTTCCCACTAGATGGTTGGTGAATCTCCCCAATAAAATCTAGCCCCCATTTTCTAAATGGTCTTCCAAAAAAACAAGAATTAAAGGTAGGGGTGCCAACTTTTGTTTTTCAAAGAATGATTTGGCACTCTTTGAAAGCTTTCACTTGATTATGCAAGTCAACAAAAAAATTAGGCCAATAGAAGCCAACCTTCAAAATCTTATGAGTTGTTTCTTTCCAGCTATTAGTGTCCTCCACAAATACAACCATGGAATTCATCTATTAGTTTGGACATTTCTCCATCAACCAGACATCAAAAATCACAAGGTCCTTCTAGTACACCTAACCATTAGAGATGAAAAAAATCATGTGATTGAAGTCTTAAAGCTATGTACCTAGTCCTACAAAATTAGGTGGGCTTTCCAAGAACAACAAATAATGTGACAATGAACTTGTACTTGTCATAAATCAAATAATCCATTATAATTTTTTTGTACCTCTCGTTGCCACTTACTATTTGTCTTGCTTATATGGTTCAATATTTTCTCACTAGCAATTTTATACCTAATTCCTGAAATTTTTCCTCTAACAAAAGCTTGGAAAAAATATGACATTTTACCAATTTGGTAGGCTTGATGTCCATGTCATATTTTTGAATTTTGGACATCCACTTGCCTATCTTTCCTCATTTTCTCCTTGGGTGATAATTCCCTTTAAAACGGTTTGTAGGAACATAGGAAACCATCCTAGACCTGAAGGGATGTACACCTAAAAATCTTCAAGGCCTTCGATCGAAATTAGCATGTTGGCAATAAACGCGTCTCGCGAGACCCAAGTTTAGAAAGGTGGCCAACAAGGGTTACCGTAGTAGTCTAGCACAATGTCGGCATTTTCACCCTGCTCGAGGAACAGTGTTCTCACCCGAGGCGTGTCGCGACCTTACTAAGGCTCGTCGTAGGTATCGATCAAGAATGGTAAATACAAAAGCCATCCATAACTAAAGTATTTCTATTAAGTGTAAATACCCGGACAAATAATAAGTACTCATGAACTTGATCGAATGATAAACAAAAATTCAAAATAGGCACATATATCCCACTAAACCATAACGCAAGACAAAACTTTGAATACAGCATTATATTAGAAAGTGGTGCATTAACCCCTAAAAAGACTATTACACACGCTCTCGCAGCGTGCCCGGCGAAACCGACTACAATCGCAGATGAAGATATAGAAATGAACATAACGATGAGAGAAGATAATAGAACAACATGAACAAAGCTCTCCCACGGCTCCTCGCTCTCCGATCCCTACCGAGGCCAACCTCCTCTTTTTGCCGATTGGCTGCCTAATTGTTCCATCGCTAGCCTTTGTGCCATCTATAACTTCTTCTCGACATGTATCGCGCCACCTTCCCTCTACCTTCTTCGGCAATCGCCTGCCTGCCCTTCGTCTGCCGATGGTTGTGGTTTCGCGCCACATTCTCCGCAACACAAAACTATTTAATTTCAAAACAAGGGCCCTCCCGGCAGCCTCGACCACATCCTATTGACTCATCCCCAGCTCAATTGTTTCCCCTGCCACCTTGGTTTCCATTGGTCCGCTTCACTCCGCGTGCCCATTATGTCTCGCTTCTCCTTTTCTTCCGTACGCCCAAACAGGGGCCCCAACTTCGGGACCTTTGTTAGTTGTTCAGAGCTTTCGGCCTCTCGAGGGGTCGCCAGCCAGGGTCCGCCGTCATCCTCATGCAAGGTGTTCATTTCTATTGTGATTTGGGTGACCTCTTTTCTCTCTCGACACGCGCAGACCGTCGAAGATGTTTGCGAGATCCGAACATTAGCCTCGATGGCTATTTGCCTGCGTGGTCTTCACCAGCTTCTTCCCCCGAGCTCTCGCAGATATTTTTTGGGCCGTGGCCGAATGTTCTCAATCGTGTATCTAGACTTCAAGCTCCTCCGCTCGAGCATAAAATTCGTCGAGTCCAGTCCGGGTCTGTGGCCTCGAATCTGCTTGGATAGTTGTTGTAGCTTTGCCGAAATTGCCCGTGACTTCAAAGTGAGAGAGGTGGAGCATTTGGTAGACCCTTCGTAGGGTCATAAGCCTCCATTGCTGTAGTACTAGCGATTTATTACATCCCAATGATCCGGTTCGTCACTTTGCGATCTTCTATGTAAATGACGGTCGGGTCCCAGTAGCCGCGGGCCCTAGCCTCCAATCGCTCACCCTCGTTTTCCTGCTTTGAGATTCGCATGGTGCGCATGTGGATGTGAATGGACCATCTAAATACGTCATCCTCCCGCCATGTCACTTGGTATCTCGATTATGTGGGTTGTAATCATGGTCGAGTTCCTAGAAGACCCTACGCCGTGTCCGACTGGCTCCCGGAGTTGGTTCTTTTTCTTCGCTTGTTCACGCTCTTTAGTAAGTGTGATAATCATACTTTCTGTCGCTCGAACCTCTACTCGAAGTAGTGTGGCTCCCTCCGTTTGTTGTGCTGCCTTTGAATTAAATTATACAATTGGGCCATTCCCTGCACCGTACACTTTCGGCTCCAGGTGATATCTTGATTCGGCTCGGGCATTCTTGGAGCGGCCGACCATCGGCAATGGATCTCTTCCGAGTGCTCTTGTGGTGACTTTGGTTGAATTGGTTGTGGCACTAGACCACTAGGGTTACCATGCTTATCTTGGATTGGACTCGCTAAAGTATCACCTTGCTGTCGGAATGGATCTAGGGCGCTCTTCGGCTTGAGTTGTTATGTCTTCGAAAAAAATGTGTCTTGCCTTTCAAAAAGTTCCCAACCTGCTCAAATTGAAAGGTTTGATTAACCTCAGGTATCGTTGTTGTACCCAAGTTAAATTTGGTCTCGCATCTCCGTTTGTTTTAGTTTGCACCCTAAAGCTCGGGTCGCATATGGTGGGCTCGATGTGAGGGTATAAAGAGATGGGTGATTTTTGGAAGTGAATGAGGTGGTGACTCGAGGGTTGGTAGTGTGAGGAGGTGATATATGGACGTTGAGAAAAGAATAGGTTTTTATGGGAGGTAGCTCTTGAGTCATGCAGGGGTTTTGTTACGCAGCTGTTCTCTTATTGTGACCCCTCTGTCCATAACTTGTGTTTGATCTTCCCCCTCTCGTGATCAATGATTACATGTGAACATTCGACTCTCGCCTTCAGCCTTGTGGCCACAGTGGGTTCGGGGCTTTAATTTTTCGACTAGAACGGCGGTTGATACCGTGGTGAAGTCAAGTCCAGGTCGGCAGGGTGGTTACTAGGGGGACCGGAATGGAAAGAGGATGCATCATTTGTTGCCTAAAATTATGTAAATGTAGGAAACACGGGGAGAATCATTAGTTAAAGTTTGGAACATCTAATTAAAGCTCCTTTGTACCTTGGTATTTAGTCGCTGGATGATTGGATTCAATGTGTAGCCGTGACATCCTAGCCATCACTTCCTTTATTGTCTCTCCTTGGCAATGGGTCAGCGAGCATGCCATCGACTAGTAGATGTGAGACTTCGCTTATGATCTCCCCTTTGCTACCTCGAGCCAAGAGCATACCGTGTGAAAATCACGCTCATCAATTTGGAACTTCAACGGCCTCATCTTGAAGGTTGAATCTAGCATGTAGGTCTAAAGTAGTGTAAGTTCCGTTTATGGTTAACCCCAAACCATATTTGTGATGCATAGCTATCCAGAAGGGTCTCTGTGGGAATTGGTATAGTTGGCTCATTGCGACGTACACCATCTAGTCGTACCATAATCTGAACGCTTCCTCGTTCACCTTCTTGAGCCGAGGGTCCCATGATGTTTTCCAGGGTGTGAACTTCATTGTGAGTGGTTGGCCTGGCGCCACTTCCAAAGGGTTGCCTTATTCCCCGGAAATGTCCATTTCGCATGGTCGCGTGCCATGACAAGGTACCCGAGATGAATCTCGTGGTCTCTCCTATAGTTGTCCTCACATGCTTCGAACAACTCATTAAGTAGAAACGAGCACCAGCTCAACTACTCCCCCGGAGACAATGTTCCACAACTCGAGATAGTGTCCAACGTTCATTCCCCTTCTATATAATGTCTCATTTTTTTTCTCTTGCGATCGGTAACACACAAACTTGATCACCAAAGTTGATGATTAAGTCTATCTTAGCTCCTTTTTCCCCTCTCTTGGTGTCATAATTTTGTAGTAGTAGTCCATGTCCCCTACTTTGTTTGCTCTCCCTGGACACCGTCTCCGGGAAAACCGTAGAGACATCTCTCTCTCCGTGACAACCCTAGACATATCTATGAATGTCTTCGACGTGAATTGGGATATCTCTTCCCTGTACCCAAAGCGACCCATTATGAATTATGCTTAGTAAAAACTTGGTGCATTACAATGTAGCTCCCATAGTGCTAACACTAGCGGTTCCGTAGGTTCAATATGGTGGATTGTTGCACACCTCCTCGAACTTCCGGAAAGTACTTTGTGCTTGTTGTCCCGCCTATGTTGTTTAATTCTCCGTGTAGACCCTGTTTCTTTCATTGTTTGGAATTGAGAAATGAGTCTATGAGGTTGGTATCAATCAACGAGGCACCGTCGTATTTTCGCCTACCAGTAGATTCCATATTGTGAATCCTCTCATTGGAGCTCATGTCAACGACCGTTAGTGCTACTCCTCGTCATCTTTGATCCTCCTTTTGATACACTTGCATTGTTATTCCTCCTCTTTCCTTATGACTCCCCGCTTTTTGGACTCCTTCCTTGTTCTTTCTCTTCGCGACGTTTCCTTGCTCGCGTTTGTTGTTTTCCCGATTATAACTCGACTTATCCGGCATTCTCGTGCTTTCCGTCATGTAGGTTATGTAAGTAATCGACACACATGTGGTTGACAAGACCCCATAACTACTGATTCTCCTCGCCTTTCCTGGCTATAATTGTGCGATTAGTTACTTCGGGCTGAGGGTGGTTTCCCTACAAAGTCGACTATGGTTTTGGGTTTGGTTAGACATGATGGTCGATGGTTATGTCTTATTATGGCAAATTTATCGCAGGTGATGGGTGATGCTAATTATGGTAATTATTTTTCAAATATCGGTAATCCTGTGGACCGCACATGGGGTCCCATGAGTAATGATGATGGAATGATGCTCTACATGCTTTTCCCTTTCCGAAATGGCTAACACGTTGGACTCGATCAACCACAATCGGCTGTGCCGCGGTCTCCGCAACACAATAGGGAATTTTTCTTATGCTACGAAGCATCTCTTTATTGGGAATCATATATAAGCTCTCTCTCGGGTGGGAGAGAGTTATTGACTAGATATATTCTAGCTCCGTTTCTACTTCTCTAGGTTACAGAGCTTTTTTGACATCGAACTTACTGTGGTAGGGTTTCAAGTGTGCGTCATTCACCCATCCTCGGCGTATTTGGTTGTCTATTTGTGCTAAGCACACTTCTCAAACTCTTTGATTTCGAATACGTGATATGGTCCTAGCTACGCATCGCGTTCTCCCTGAAACCTTAGTATCTGCTGTCATATAGGTAAAACTTTTTCCACCAACCTTCGAAAGTTTTGTGTTTGGATATGGTGGTCGTGCCACGTTTTTTGTCTTTCCATTTCGATAGTTAGTGGAATTATGCGAAGAACCCGTCTTCTTCCGGGAAAGACTTTGTGACGCTCAGAATCTATCCTTCGGGGGATTCTTCTTTCCCGATAACCTGGAGTGAGGTTGCACAGGAGGTTGGGTATTGCAAACTCGTCGGGTACTACGACTCTCTTCCGTACACAAGTTGGGAACGATGTTTGCTTATTGAGCCTCTCGAGCACGTCCGGCATGCCCGCGCAGTGTCGGTATACGCTCGTCCGGGCCGTCTTGTTGAGCGTTGCCAGATTTTTGTTAATCCCTTTTCGAAGGATTTTGTTGAATGCCTCTTACCGTGCCATTAGCTTGTGGGTGGTAGGGGCTGCTCTCGTGATGTTTTACCATGAAGCTTTCGAGCGTGATTTAATGGTGGCATTGACGAAATGCGTACCATGATCACCGCTCAAACTTTTTGGGTAGCCAAATCGTCGATTATGTTTTCAAATATGAATCGTGCCACCGTGTCGGCCCGTGTAGTCCTTCGACCGGCATTGCCTCCGCCCATCTTGTCAAATAGTCACCGCGGTGATGATATACGGCTCACGCGTTTCTTGCCATAGGTGCGATCCGGCACTACAAATCAACTTCCCAATTCTTGAATAGTTGTAGTGCTTTACTGGTGTAGTTGAAGCTGCTCTCTGTGATGGACATTCCGTTTCTCCGGCAAACATCACATTTATTTACGAACTCCTTATCGTCAATGTGTGCGCCAGCCCACCATGACGCCCAAGCTCGTAGTACTTTTCAGTGCCATCGCTTAGCCCCTACGTGTCCTCCCGCAACTCCGAGTGGCACTCCCATAGGCACGCCCTCCTCTCGTGGTCCGGTGTGACACATCTTCGTAAGATCTAGTCCAACCCCATTTTGTACAAGTGTCCCGTGATGAGTCGGGTATTTTTGCCACCATTCGTACTACTAGCTGTTTCTTCTCTCCGGTATATTCCTTTGGGTATTTTCCCATGGTTAGGTAGGTCGCAATCCGATCTAGGTACTCGTGAATTTGCGCTTCTACCGAAAATATCAACATCCGTGCGACCGATCATCCATAGCTCCTTCATTTTTTCTATGAGCCTTGACGGTGGTGTGTTCCCACGTTCAATCACAGGGTTTGACTATCACCTTGAAGGGTGAATTTCTTTGAAAGAGTAGGAGCCATCCGTGTATCCTTCCTTCCAAAAACTAGTTTGTTCATAGATACTTTTAGAGCTGCGAATGGTCCTGTAAAAAACTTGAACATTTCCTCCTAGTAGGTAGTGGTGGAACTTTTGGAGGAGTACACCATTGCTAATGCTTCCTTTTTTCGTGGTGTAGTTCCGTTCCACCGTTGATAGTTTTCCGACTTGAGAAGTACACCGGGTGATCTACCTAATGTCCCCTAGTTGGGCTAGAACCGTCCGAGAGCAATGCTTGAAGCATCAATGTGGACATGAAATTGCTTGTCCCAATCGATGAACCAATATTGGCGCACTTGCCAATTTTTCCCTTCAAGGTGTTTAGGGTCATTGCACATTCTATCCCAAATGAATTGTTCCGATTTCCATGGCATGCTTTCTCCAATGGGGGCTGTTATCTTCGTGTAGTTACGGATGAATCACTCGTAACAACCTATATGCCCTAATGGCACCTCAATTGTTTCACAGCTCGAGCTTCCATCTTGATTATCACCGCTACCTTTGTTAGATCTACACGGACTCCTTGTTTGCATAGCGTGTCAAGCAATGTTCCAAATGGCACCACAAAGAGATGCACTTCTTTAGGTCCAATGAGATCCTGTAGCTATCTACACCTACCAAACATACCCTTGAGGCATGGCATGGTCTTTCAACGGGCTGTATGTTTGGTCCACTCATCCATATAAACCTCTAGGAATTTGTGGATATAGTTGTGAATGTCGCGTGAAAAATGCACCAAAAATACTATTGGTGCATTCTTCAAGCGAATGAAATTACGTGCTATGCGAAGCGAGCCCCATCTGCAGGAGAGTTGAATCTTTCTCTATGTTTACTCGGCTATCCTTACTTGATTGTACCCACAGAATCCATCTCTAAAATAATATTCTTTGTTCCCCACAAGATTGTCTGAACTTCGCCACTGAACGGGTGGGAATGGGTCATGTATACAAGAATTGTTCAAACCCTATAATCAACACAAACCTCGATTTCCACCTTATCCTTTTTTGCTCGTATAACTATGGGACTTACCCATTGTACTTCCTCCATCGGAGATATCAACCTTGCCTTTAGCATCTTGTCGATTTCCACTTTAACCTTTTCATTTACTCTTGGAGATCACCTGATAGGGTTTGTGTTTGATTAGTTCTCTGATTAGGGCTTTAGTATTATACGCATTTTCTCCTAGGTCCCCTTTGATTCCTTTCAAGTCGACAGTGACGTACGAGAAAAAAAATCCTCATATCTCCTGTAGTAGACCCGAATATTTCCTTGGTCAACTCAAACATCCCTAGTAGTCCCCTATCGATGCTAATTTAGGCTTTCTTCGACTCCAATATTCATTTTTCTAGCTTTTGAGGAGCAAATGAATTCTATTGTCTGGGCTTTCTGAATATTCCGCTCTCCTCTCGTTTCTTCAAAGTATAGATGTCAAAGTCCCTCTAGATTATCATCGTCCCATCTCACTCTGTCTATTTTCTTGCATGCTATCGACCGTCGATGTTTTTGGTTCGGGAGTGGTTGCTCGTCCTCCTCCTCGATTCTCTTTCGTGGAAGAACAATAATTTTTTAATGGCCTATACCACTTGGGTAACTTTATATCTATATTTCCTTCAAATAAGAAGCATTGTGTAAAACTTCTTCATAGCTTCTTTCCAAGTGCAAGTTCCCCTTTTTCTCTCCTCCGTTAGGTACCAGGCCCTGTGGAATCCTATCGAGGGAGTGTATAAATTTGTGGACCCGCAGCAGTGCGGGTATCCTACGCTTCCATTGATCTTCACACTTCTTCAAATTCTTTCACGGATCCGAATCCCTCTAGAACTTTCGAGTGCATTGGGGTCCTTCTTCTCCTTGAACCCTATCTTTTAGTGTGCCGAAACTCCGTCCCATCGCGTGAGTGAATTGCGGTGGTTTTTCCACCATCTTGTAGCCGTGGATTGCAAGGTCACCTTCATGAGTGGGACCCTCTAATCCTCCTACTGGGTATATTGTCTTTTGTTTTGATAATGAAAGTATTTACAAAGCCTTCATATTGGACAAAGTTGGGTAACTCTTTACCTCATCCTAATCCAATTGATTCTTCTAATGGTGGCATTCTCCTTGTGTTGGTCTCCATATCTCCTTGTCGCTAGTCCTCGGTTATCTCTCGAGCCTAGGTCTAAGCTTTGAATGCTCCTTCACCACCGATCCTCTCGTCGTTGGGTTGATGTAATCTTCCTTCTTCTCCCGTCACTATTTGATAAAAAGATGGTCGAAGAGGTCGGAGCATCTTCCTCTCGTTATTGGACGTATGTGTATTGGGGACCTTGATACGGGTCAGCTGGCCGGGTGACTGTGACCTCTCCATCCTCAAAGATCATCAATTCCTTCTTTAAATCTATTACTTCATACGCTTTCAAAATCCTAACAGTCTCGCAAATGTTGGATAGGGATCTTTGTCTCCTATAATGTCGATGACCTCAAAGTCCATGTACATCTTTACTCCCGCAATGTCGACTTTCAACCTCCTCCACCTACCTATGGGCACAATGCACGATCGGTTTTCCATGCCACGAGTTGAATTGGTGAGTATGTTAGTCTTGGTTTCCCCAATGCTTCCCACATTTTTCCGGGCAAGATATTTACGTCGAACCCCGCATCAAGAATTGTGTTCTTGATTTGGAATCCCCAAACCTGAGTATTCACCCTGAACTCTTTTCATGTCCTTCTCTTATTTCTCTTAACTCTTTGTATATATTTATGTGTCATTCCGTATGATTCCCCCGGATTTGTCATCTTCCCTGCACTACTCTTTCAAAGTTCTATTTAATGTCATTCCAATATGGGTGCATTGTAAACAATTTTTTAGAAATAGACGGAACCATTCTTCAATTGTAGTATCTTTATTGGCTTGGTTTTCATCCCTTCCTTCTGGTCATAGCATTTCGATTCCTTTTGCTTTCCCCAAGCCAGGGCAAATGCTTCTATCGCCTCTTAAAAGAACTTCGTCTGTTTCTCCGGCCCTAACGTTGGCTTTGGAGATCATCGTCTACGCGCCGATCGGGTCCATACTTTATGCATATTCCCCCGTTTGTTTGGCTCCCCATGTTACTATAGCTATGATTCGCAGGCTTGAGCCTCAATTATTGTTGGCTCGTAATTTACTAGATTTTGTTTCCTCTTTGTCCGGCCCTTTTCTTCCTACCTTTTCGATGAGCTCGGCGCTCTTTGTTGTGCGCGTATTAACCCCCGCATTGAGAGCACTAGGATCTTCTAGGAAGTGGACATTCCCTAGCCACATGGCCCTCTTGGTCATAGCTGCAGCATCATATTGTCTCTTCCTCCCGCTTCTCGCCGCCTCCTCTTATGCCTCCTCCTTGTCCTTTCAAGAGCCTCGTTCACTCTATATGAAGGCTGCTGCCCTACCGTCTATCAAAGCATCCCGAGCTCTACACGCTTTCCATGCTCTAGGCTGGTAGATGTACAGAACTCACAATATACGTTGTTCGGGACATCGGATACTTTTTCGCAATATGGGGCTAGGCGGGGTGAGTGGCCCACGCTGCAGCGATCTCGCAATACTCGCTAGTTGCTGAATTTTGTTACGTGGGGAACGTGTGTGTGGGTGTTGTGGCAGATATAATCCTTGGGTATTTATTTGTGTGACCTCTCTTGCCGGTGGAGCTCCCCGGTGTCTTTAGGCTCGTGTCCCCGTATCTGGCCCTCATAATCAAAGACATTCGCTACCACATGTCCTTCCATTAGACAATGCGTAGCACCATACATTTGGCCTCGCTGAGACACAAAGCTGAATTTCCTTTACTATATCAAAGCTAGCTATTTAATGTTGTAGTCCCGGTATGGAAGGGTCCTCGAGCTAATGCCCCTCCTTTAAACCTCGCGGGTATCCTACCATGGCCTCTATCTTCATGGTCCTGTTCTAATGCATCTTACAAATGTGTCGATATTTTTGTTTGTGTCGCCAGGGATCCCTGTCGCCAGGAGAAGGGCCTTGATAAACCAATCCCTTTCGCGATTGATCGATCGGCCGGTCGAGTTTTCCAACCGCATCCTTGAATCTCCTCATCAAATCCCATGGCTTCCCTTCTCGTTTTCGATCGCCCACATCTCCGATAAACCCTACTGATCTATTTGGGGTAATTTGAACTCTTTTCACGAAAATCCCTTTTTATATCATCTAATGTTGGGTTCGAGTGAGTCTCGGACATCACTTAAAAACTAGCATAGATCTCTCTCCCCGGGTAGTAGTTTGAAATGCACGCAACATACCTATGTCCCGGTGTCCGTCGAGCCCTCCATATGGCCTCGACAGAGGTACCAATTTTGCTCCACATCATGATCACCCCTCCTAGAAAACTATGGGTACCGAGCAAACGATCCCCGCCATGCTTCCTTGTGTGGGGACTTTACTAGAAAAAATCCCTTACCCTAGCTATGAGATGATAGTACCGATCGTTGCTAGTGTGTATTACCTGTTGTGGACTAAATGCTACTTGGCTTACTTAATTCCCATAACTTAACAAAAATTTCACCTAGTGGCCGATGAGTACCAGGAAGGCTCGGGCATTAGAGCTACTTGGAGCTTTAGGGAATATAGTACTCAGGATTATGGGTGTCGCCTTTCTCGAATAGCCGTCCCATTGCAACATGCGGCCTCCACATCGGATGTATCCTCCGGGCGCGCATCATTTTTTGTCATACTCTTTTCCATTTTCTATTAGGGCCGGGCTCCTGTACACCTTCCACACTTCCTTGGTGGCTATATCTTGGGAAACCGTCGATCTTCCCCATCCGCTCATCGTCCGAGGTGCCTCTCCTTTTTCTCTCCTTTCCTTGTTTTTCTTTTCCAATTCTTTCACAGCCCTTTCTCACCACTTCTCAACAAGTTGTGCCCTCCGATGTGCTCATCGTTCCCTTAACCTCATCGGAGGTCTCGGCATCCATATCCCTATTCCCCCTTTTCATCTTACTTGTAGCATCTCTCGTCTCAGTCCTTCACGATCGCGAGGTTTAGATCTCCATCTCTGCACTTTTTGGGAAATTCCATCAACATTCGTCCACCATCAACGCCTTGATCCATAGAGGGACTCTCCCCGCAGTCCTCCACACCTCGATCCGAATACATCCTCTCGTGAGAAAGACTAGCAAGACGTTCGGGCTTGCGAAACTCTATTATGTATCCTTCCAGGCAGATTGCACCCGCATCTTATCTCGGTAAAAATCAGTATCTAACCGACGTGAGTGCTACCGTATCCGAGTGCACCCACTTACGACAGACGGTCCGCAACCCTCTCGTGATTGCCTTGGTCTATAATCTCCACAACTAGTTGTATAGCTCCTCAAGAAACTTTCCCCAAAATATCTTGTAGATATCACCGTTAACTGCATGAAAGAATATGGTTGTTAACGTCTGCCTCCTCTTGTTGTCTCACTTCTTCTTGTTGAGCTATGAGCTGTCCGTATGGTCATCCCATCATTTCCATATTTCTTTCTTCGAAAGATCCATGATACCATGATCTAACTCTAGAATTAGAGTTTGTGTCCCGACAACGAAACCATTTTTTCAGCAAGAAAAGAGGTCTCATGGGGAGACCTGTGTTTAGAAAGGTGGCCAACGATGGGTTACGACGTAGTCTAGCACAATGTCGCATTTTCACCCTCGCTCCGAGGAACAAAGTGTCTCACCCGAGGCATGTCGCAATTTTACCAAGGGTACGAGGTTGGGCCGGGTATCGACTGACTACGGTAAATGTGCAAACCATCCACAACTTAAGTAATTCGATTAAGTGTAAATATGAGACAGATAACAATGCTCATGAACTTTATCAAAATGATAAACAAAAATTAAAAAATAGTCGTATATCTCACCAAACTAGAACACAAGACGCAACTCGTAAAAGTAGCCTTATATTAGAAAAGTACGTATTAACGACAGACTATCACAACATCCTCGCAGCGTTCCCGCGGCAGAGCTCACACAATCACAAGACAAGACAGGAACAAAACAAAACGATGAGAGAGGGAGAAGCAGAACAACATGAACAGAGCTCTCCTCACGTCTTTTTCTCTCTAATCTCTACCGAGCCAACCTCCTCTTTTTCGCTAATCGGATACCGTTTGTTCCATTGTTAGCGCGACCGACGTCCTTCCTTCTTTTTCCCTCTAGCTGCTTTGTCGCTATCCTCGATTGCCGGGAATCCCACCGATTATCTCTGTCGTGGCTCCTTTTCCATTTGTACCTTCTTCCGCAACAATCGCGCCACTTGCTCCTTCACCTCTTCACAACCGTGATAGCTCTCTCGTCTACCGTGGTTGTGCTCCGCCTACCTATTCTCCGCAACACAAAAAATGTTTAATTTCAGGCTAGGGCCCCAACAAAGAATAGGCCTATTTTACCAAATATCATATTTTTAGTTTGGCAACCCTAGTCGAAAAATGTAGCGTGTTGTTATTTCTCCCCTCATTTTTCCGCAACAAAATAACCACAACTAAGGTTAGGATATGAAAAGAAAAAGATAATAAATTCCTTTTGATAATCGGGGTTAGCCAAGACCGGAGCCTCTCCAAAGTCCCTTTGATTATGGCAAATGATTCTCGTGCTTCTAGTCAATATTTGACCTCTCTATCTTTCTTCTTAATCATGTCTTTATTTCCAATAACACAGCATAATTGTGTACAACCTTCCTCAAGAAATTTATCCTACCTAAGAAAATTTGTATCTCCTTTTTGTTCCTTTGGAAAAGGGATGCTACTAATTGCTTCTACCCTTTTAGGGTCAAAATTCGCCCCTTATTTTTGAGACTAAATGTCCCAACAATTTTCCTTCATCGAGGGAAAAATTGAGACTTCTTTAGGTTCATGGACAAGCATACTTCCCTACATTTCTCAAATGTATGCTGCAAGTGTTGTAAATGTTCTTTGTCATACTTTGAGAAAAAGTATTATGTCACCTGAGGTAAATGACCACAAGTTTATACTCTCTCCTACAAAATCTATATCCATTTGCCTATGAAAAGTGGCATGAACATTCATTAGACCAAAATGAATTATGGCATTCATGAATTTCCCCCAGCATGGTGAAGGTTTTATTTTTTTATCATCGGGATGCATAACAATCGGTGTACCTAGAGAAACCATCGATCATGGACAATTTTGATGATCCCACCACTTTTCAAAAAAATATAATCCATCTTGGCAAGAGCATAATTATATTTTAAAGAATATTTGCAAAGTTTAGAAAGTCCACACACAAAATCGATCTTTCCATTTTTCTTCCTACTGGATCATATTAGCCACCCAATTTGGATATCTCAAGTGTACAATGATCTATGATTGGGAGTGTTTCTGCACATATTTCTCTATCAAGGGGAGAAGCAAGGGATTTATTTGATTAAGCTTATGATTATGAGGTTTAACTCTTTGATTTCAAAGGAATCCTATGTTGAATAATGATAGTATAATAATTTTTTTAAATGATCATAGGACCACGAAAAAATATCAAAGATATTCTTTCAATAGTTCAGATACCTTTTGTTTGTGTTCTTATGGATATCCTTTCGGCGAACTTAACTAGTTTAAATCATTATTTGGTACGAATGTTATAATATTATATATCCTCTCAAGTCCCTTTTTGGCTACTTTGAATACCACATCATTAACATCAAACAATATTTCCAATGCATACCCCTTTGAATTGGTCTCAAAGCTTCTTGATCTCTTGTATCTAGATAAACATGTATTTTGCTATCGTCTTTGTCAATTATTCTACTCAATCACCGTGTTTTTATAGAATTTGTAGATGTGGGGATGGTTGTAAGAGGTACAACCTCCAAAAGGAGCCATAGAAAGTCTTTTGCATGTACTCGCTCCCTCTCCTTGATCCTTTTCTCCATTTCTGCCTCCATCCGTCTCAATTGGGAATTTTGCTCCATGATGAGCTTCAACAAGTCCAACTTCGAGACTTTGATTCTTCTATATATATTTGGTGAGAGTGATCATGTGGCCGACAAATTTAGTTGTTTCCTCGATGCTACTATGTCGCCGTTTTCTTCTTTATTATTTCTCTACAGCCTTTAATGTTGAAGGATCTATATCCACACTCGACCACTAAGTCTTCCAAAGACTTTGATCCTTGTATCCTTGGCTAGAGAGGAGATTTTCTCGCATCTTTAGGTGTGGATTGAATGTTTTCCAGAGAAACTTGCAATTTAGAAAAAAATCATAGTTGTATTATTCAATGTTGAAATCATCTCACATGTTTGCTTGTGCATCTCCATTTGATAAATGGGATGGATGTCTTTTTATGTCAAACTCAAAGTGAATTTTTCTTGTAATTTGTTGTTTTCTTGGGTTGTGAAATTTGTGCTTTCTAGAAAGGCTCATTTTGCATTTTTTCTTTATCAGAATAAAATGTCGACAGCAGCCTATTTCGAGAACTCGGAAGTCTAGCTTCCGTAAATTAATTGTAGGTGTTGTTTTTTTAAGATTTCATTCTTCAACTTGATTTCCTTGAATTTATCAAATATTATTTTCTCTTTCTCTGAGACAACTTTACTTGTCCGAATGTCTCTGTTTTCTAATCCCGTGAAGTTGTGGCGATAGTAGGAGAGAGAGATTACTTTTGGCCACAAACTTGTGAAGAGGTAGGTGCCTCCTTGTTGATTGTGAGAACCTCTTGTTCTGAATATTTACTTGAATTAACTTTAGGATTGAGCTTGAGTCCTTTTCCCTATACATAATCTTGAATTATTTTCATGTGGTGACTCTTCTTCCCTCGTATTTTTCCTAATTTCTCCGTGGGGAGAGGAGTCTATGATGTACGAAGTGGAGCACTAACTTCTCCTTAGCCTCCCATGTAGAGTGTTTTCATGCCCGCCTATTTGGTTCATATACTTCTCTGTTTACATGTATGTGAGTGTATATAAGTGAGTAGACGTTTGTTTACCCTTAATTTGGAAATTCTTCCTAATGGATCATGGGACCAAAGTAAATTGAGGTTTGAAACTTCATTTTCCTTGAAAATATGTTTGCTTTCTTCCCTTTGTTGACCTGTTGCAAAATAAATGGTCCAATCTATGTTTTAATTCTGAATTGTGACTTTTTCTTTATTGATAGCAAAGTGGTACTTCATTAGACATTCAACATCTGTCCTGATGTATTTCAAAGCAAAATCCTCATTGGGAGGAATTTTTGGAGCTTTCTAAGGAGCAATTTCATGACCATAAATCCTCAATTTTGTGATAGTTATAGTATAAATACTAGTCACTTTTCTTTTCCTAATCGATAGATGGATAATTTTTTCCGTATGTCCTCACCAACTCTTGGTTTAGCTGCACTACTAAGAAGGCTCATTAGATGTACAAACAATTCAATGAACTCGTTTGTATGGATACTCTTTTTTTCCTTTCATCGCATAGCACCGGTAAGATGATGTGATCATGATTGCCATCATCATCCAATATCCGCATTGCAAATTTAAATTTGTCTCTCTGAAAATATAAAAACATGTAAACTAGAATAAATGCATATTTAAACACGTCCCTTATGTTTGAAATATGACAATTGGTAATGGATAACATTTCTCGCTAGGAATTGGCTAAATTTTAAAAGGATAGAGGGTTTTTAATCGAGAGAATATGGAAAAGGAAATCATGTGATTTACTCATCTACCCATCGGCTTAATGAGTATACAAGGATGTAAGAAATGACAAAGTGATTATCTCGCTATTTGCTCATGCTGATGGAGGAAGAGTAAGGAGGATTATTTTAGGCAATTGATTATCATTTCGCTAGAAAAAAGCTCAAGGGCTTTTTAGCCCTTTTTGAAAAAATTCAGCTTTTGATACAAGTTTCATTGAGGCTTATGTGAAGAAAAGGGGTTCTATTTTCTATATAAATGGCCCCATCATTTGGTCAATGGTACTATGCAAAGGATAGTAAACAGTAATTTCTCATGCAGGGGAGCAATTATGGGTCTTTTCGCTTGCATGTGTATGCAGGGTGCGTAATACTTGTAGATGAATTGAGGGGCAATGTGGGTATGGGGAAAGATATAATGAGTTATTTTTATTCCCACAATCCAATGTCATCAAATTTTTCTATGTATTTTTCTTCTAGCCAACAATACATCTCAAAGAGTTCGACCCACGAGAGTTTCATGAACTTTGTAGTCTCTCATCGGCTAAAGGGATGTGGTCTCAGATCGGCTGTGAGGATGCATCGATAGGTTTACCTGTTCCTCCCAAGTTTTTCTTCTTAGGAGGAATGATAGTAGCTTTTTCATAGATTTCAAAAGGGGTTAAGAAAAAGGATAGGTTACGTAGACTATGTAATGTCTCGGGAACCCGCGAAGAAGGGCACAGTTGGAAGCAATGTTGGGTTTGGTAATGATGGGATGAATTGTTCTAGTATCTTAAATCGTAACAAGTATACACAACACGAAGAGAACAAGCAAGGTAAAGCATAAACAGGGTGTTAAGTATGCATGGATTTATACAAAATTGGGTAGTTTCATTGATTTGTGGCACGGATCCGGGTGCATTAACGGTTAATTATAAATTAAATGTATAATGGATTGCTTTCACAGAAGAGACTTAATTGTTAATGAGCATAATCGAGTTGGCATGGTAATATTGGCACATAATGAATAGGAGAGCGTTGGTTTTACGAGGAGAAAGAAATTTTTGAGGGGGTATGAAGCGGTAAATGGTTTGAGTGGAGGGGGTGCAAAATTTGGAGGAGGAACCACTGTTAGTGTGGGCCCGAAAAAGTGAAAGCTACTTTTTTTGACCCCCTCCCCCGGCGGTAAAGCTCGGATGGAGAGTGTCGAAAACTAATGAGGGTGATCGGATCGGGGTCCGAAACGATGATGGGTGAATAAATGTGCGGGGTTTAAAGCGACATGAAATGACATATTGTTGGGTAGTGGGAGGGTTAAATGAAGGTAGAAACTTTAGGATATATAATGATATGCCAAGTTTTATATTTATTTGCCCTAATTATTTTAAACTTAGGATAAAATAATTTTACCCTTCTTCTTTCGATATGCATAAAAAAATTTGAAAACCAAAACTTACGATAAGAAATTTTAATTTCTTTTCAAATATTCAAATCAACCTCTACCTACCCATGAATTTCATTTATTTTTTCTAAGCTAGCATGTTTTTTCTTCTTTTCTTAGGGTGCATTTAAAGCTAGCAAACCCACATCACTTTTTTTATAAAAAATATAACCTCCTATATCACTTATTTCTCTATTGATTCGTATTTATTAGCAATTGAATCAATTTCATTTTTCTACCTAACTATTGATTTTCCAAGATTAAATTGTCTTTGGAAAATCTTTATTCACTAACCTAATTAACATAAAATTCACAATTTTTCAATCATGATTAAGTTGTATGATTTGAACAAAAATCTAGTCATTGTGGCATTTTAGACAAGTTGCACACAATATTATTTGATTTTGACATAAAGAAAAGTAATCTATCAATAGTGGCATTTGAATTTGCAGCACTTTACATTCAATATTGTTTCTATTTTTTTCTTTGTGGGGTTCTTATTTTATTTTATTCTTTTCAACTTTTCTTTATTTTTTTGTCATTTTACTCTATATTCATTTTTTTTAACATAGCCTCTTTTTCGATTTTATTTTTGTATTTATATTTTTTGGGAAATCGTTTTCATATTGAAAATTATTTACAATCGTAAAATCAAAATACAATATACTCAATCACCTTGAGATCCTATAAAATATAGGACCCTAACATGTATGCAACATTGGATCCTATTGGGGATAGTGCTCGATGTCGTAGCACCGAGAACTTGCACATTAGTGCCTAAAACTTGGGCATGGAGTCAAAAAATATGTAGAAAAGTGGAAATAAAACTAAATAATCTAGTATTAACAATGAAAGTGGAAAATTTTTCTTTAGTACTTAAAGTAGTGCTTTTTAGGTATTTCTCATTTACAAGCAACCTAAAACACTTCACCATCAAGGTTTCCAATGGAAATGTGTTGTTCCCTTTTACTTCAATTATCTTCGAAGGGGTCCGGACCACAAATGATCAAATTTTCCATGTTTTGCCTTTTTCCTCTCTTTGACATCCACTCTGAGACAAGGTCACCTAGCTGAAAGTTTTTTGTCCTTAGTCTTTTTGTCAAACATAGCCTTCATCTTGTCCCTAGTACCACGATTATATTATGAGTTTCCTGCTGTTTGTTCTCTTGAAATTCAACCAACCGATTTATCCTCCTCAGTCAAGGGATTAGGCTCCTCTTCACATTCTGGATGAGTTTTTGCGACACAATGTATAGCTAATTAGGTAGGAAAAAGTGTTGAAGTCCGATACACTAGCTCAAATGGAGACTTACCAGTTGACCTCTTTTTCTCTGTTTTATGCTATGGTCTTCTTGACAATTTGTATCACAAGGTTTTGTTGGATGATTAAGCTTAAGATTATGTTATAGTTATGAAAAAGCTAATAAACCTGGTAGGATTAAACACTTGAGCATTATCAAGTATTATTTTCCTTGGACAAACAAACCTCGACAAAATGTTTTCCTCCCCGAACTTCGATGACCACCGTATCGACTGTATTCTCTAGTAGGGACAACCTATACCCACTTGGTGAAGTAATGTTTTGTTTAAGAATCCACCTATGTTTCTCACTGAGCTGCTGGTGAATCTCCCCAATAAAAATCCAAAATTTAAAGCTAGGGTGCCAACTTTTGTTTTTCAAAAACAATGATTTGGCATCTTTGAAAGCTTTCACTTGATTACGCACGTCCAAAAAATACTTAGAGCCAATAGAAGCCAACCTTTCAAAATTATTATGAGTTGTTGCTTTCTAGCTATTGTGTCCTCCACAAATACAACCATGGAATTCATCTATTATTTTGGACATTTCTCAGTCAACCAAAAAGTATTAAAAACTCCCACAGTGGTCCTTCTAGTACAACCGACCATTAGAGATGACAAAACTTCTATGGTTGAAGTCTTAAAATATATGTACCTAGTCCTACCAAAATTAGGTGGCATTCCAAGAACAACAAATAATGGACAATGAACTTGTGACCACTGTCAAATCAAATAATTCTATTATAATTTTTTGTAACTCTCTAGTTGCACTTTACTATTTGTCTTATTTCTATGGTTCGATATTTCACTAGAAATTTTATACCTAATTCTCTGAAATTTTTCCTCTCAACAAAATCTTGGCTTACAACACATGACCTTTTACCAATTTGGTAGGCTTAGATGTCCATGTCATATTTTTGAATTTTGACATCCACATGACTTCTTCCTTCATTGTCTCCTTGGGTGAGAATTTCCATTTAAAATGGTTGTAGGAACATAGGAAACTATCCTCGACTAAAGGATGTACATATGAAAATCCTTTAAGGCCTTTTCGATCAAAGCATAGGCCTATTTTACCAAAATATTTCATATTTTAGTTTTTCATCGCTCAATACTTGCCTGAAAAAATGCAACTAGTTGTTATTTCTCCTCTTCATTTTTCCACAACAAAATAACTACAACAAGGTTAGGATATGAAAAAGAAAATATAATAAATTCTTTTGATAATCTGGGATTAGCCAAGACTCGGAGCCTCTCCAAAGTTCCTTTTGATTATGGAAAAATGATTCTCGTGCTTTCTAGAGTAAATTTGACCTCTCTATCTTTCTTCATCATGTTTTTTATTTCTCACAATATCAAAGCATAATTATGCACAAACCTCCTCAAGAAATCTATCCTACCTAAGAAAATTGTATCTCCCTTTTTTGTTCCTTGGAAAATGGATACTACTTGTTATCACCTAATTTGAACCTCAGTCGAAGGAAGGCAAATCGAGTAACCTTCAAACCACGCCTCAGCCCTTTGTAGCTAGCCCTACAAGGTCAGAGAGGGCTCTTCCGTGAAAAAATATTCTAATGAAATGTAATCGCAAACTAATTTTAGGCTAGGTATAATAAAAGGAAATGTTTTTATGAATTTCAGGATTACATGGATCAAAAGGGGTTGGGCAGTTTGAATTTGGGAAATTAATTTAGAGATACAAGGTATTCTATGGGGCAAGGTGGGTAGGATTTTAACAAATTTGTATTTAAATGAAGATGGAATGTGTAAGACTGATGAGAATTTGAAAAGGGCATAGGAGATGGATCCTTTTCAAACAGCAGAAAACATAAAGTGTTGAATGAATTTCCCAAGGCAGAGCATTATACAATGGATTCTACCTATCTATCTTGAAAATGTTCAACCAGAAATATGAATGAATGAATGGAAAACATAATAATTAACATATGAACACAAAGGAAAGAACAGCGATAAAAATCCATACCACAAGGATCCCATAAATCAATGCTGCATTTCCTTTTATTAATTCACTGCCAAACTCGTTACAAATGGAGTGCAGACATCCTCAGTGATTTCCCACTTTTTTGACCTCGGACTCCCCACAAATGACTCAAAAATTACATTAAATAGATAGAATTTTAGGGGGCAGATCTACGTAAGAAGGAGTTGTTTCACAGTACTCTTTGGAATAGAAATCGAATATAGGAAAAATACTAACAATATGTCCTCGAAAAAGAAGGAGTAGCCAAACATTTTGATCATCTTTCGAGGATTCGCTGTTACACCCAACGAATGAAAATAGGAAATATGAAGAACATCGCATCCATTTCTTTTCATCGTTGTTGTAGATGTCTCTAGTTTACAATTAGTTTCATGGCCTTTGACCATTACCTCTCGTCTTCACTCCTTGAAGAAAAACCAACTGTCGATGAATAATGCCTTTTGAAACCACCGAAATCCATATTTTCCGTTTCAATGAATAAAAGTCCCTTTTTATGGACAAAGAGTGAAAGGAAAGGTGGCGGGCCTGAATCGAAATCACAAATCACAATCAGAAAAAGGGAAGTGTATCACATAATGGATCGATGCATTTGGAAACTTGTGATGCGATAGTGTAAAAAGGAAAATGGTTTTATGGGGAAATCACAATCGCAAATAAGGAATCACAGCGGGAGGTCGCATTGGAATGGTGCGACAAAACTAGCGATGTGATTGGAATAAATGCAATAAGCCGAAGGAGTAATGGGGAAATCCTTTTAAAACAAATTAAAATAAGCTTTGTGCTTTTACAAAGGAAAACCCCCTTTTATTTGGAACAAGGTGAAAAGGTTTTGGTGGGACCAGAGGACAATCGCACAATGCGATGAGCAACGTGTGATTCATCGTATCGGCCCGGGTCGGGAACGAAGGAGCTGCATAGAAAAACTCGTGATGAAAACTTGCGATCGCGTGATGCAACGAAGAACCATCGCATCGGTGGAAGGGAGCACGGAGGTTTAAGCTTGGTGGAGTGAAAACATGCGATGTGATGAAATGACTTAAGAATTCTTTCAAAATCAATTTATCGCTTTTTACAAAGGGAAAACCCCTTTTTGTTTGGAACGGGCGGAAGGCTTTATGGTGGGACCCAAAGGGATCGAAATCACAAATTGGATCACAAATTCTATGGGAAATGTTGATTGTGATGGTGCGATGGCTTGTGAGCCGTCCGATCGGAAGGGTGGATCGACGGTGGAAATGCAATCGGCGGGAGTCAATCGCATCGGAAGAAATCACAGGAGCAAGAACAAATTTTGGGAGCACTGCGAAGTTGCAATGCGATCAAGCGATTGTGATTGGATGTGGGTCATCAAATCACCGATGAGTGTCAATGTTCTAGGTGTGATCGCAGGGTCAATCACATCGAAGATTTGTGATCAGGAAAGGTCAATCTTAATTATGTAAGTTGAATGGTGTGATTGGATCTGAGGAAAAGGGGTAAGAGTTAGGCCTTTGACTTTTGTTCACTTAGGCATATCTTTCAATCCAAGAGTCGGCTTTGGGGGAGTATAATATATCGTTGGACATCTCTTTCCCGGGCTCTATCTCGATGGACATACTTAGAACATGATTTTACTACCGAAAAAGTACTATGGAAAACACCTTTGAGAAGCTGAGAGGTAGCTCTCGTGGAGATAGCAACTTCTGAAGTTCAAACTTATTACATATGAAGACATAAAATTATACAAGGAAATGATAATAAAAGAAAATTACCATGCTTTTCACCTCAAAACATGTCTTGAGTGAAAATTACATCAGAGCTCAATAGAACAATTCTTCGATCTTTTCCGACATTGCCTTTGAGTTTATTTGACCTCCTCATGACCTTGCTGATATTTGTTGACACTTTAGCTCATTAATTTGACCATGATGGGACCTTAGAACCTAATGGGACCAACCCTATGACCTAATAACATGAATTGTGTAGTGGAAAGTGAATCATGACTCGAGGACCATAGAGAGGATAACTGCACAAGTTTCACATGAGGGAAACTGATGAAGACTACTACTATCAATGAATTCATGACCTAATGGAATGACGAAAATTTATGGTATGGGACTCCTAATATATAAAATGCAAAAGAGTAAATTTGATCACCGATGTCGCTATGACAAACCGACACTAACACTACTAATTGCTTCCACCCTTTTTAGGGTCAATATTCACCCCTTTTATTTGAGACTAAATTTCCCAACAATTCTTCTTCTCGAGGGAAAATTGAGTCTTCTGGGTTCTGTGACAAGCCATATTTTGTATAGTTATCAAATGTAGTTTTGCAAGTTTTCGCAAATGTTCTTCATCATATTTTTGAGAAAAATTATTATGTCATCGAGGTAAATTACCAAAATTTTATACTTCTCCCTACAAAATCTATATCCATTTCCCTATGAAAAGTGGCACTCAACATTCATTAGACAAAAATGCATTATGGCATACATTAATGTCCCCCTGCAGCATGGTGAAGGTTGTATTTTTTTATCATCGGGATGATAGAATAATCTAGGTGTACCTAGAGAAACCATCAATCATGGACAATCTTGATGATCCCACCACTTTCTAAAAAATATAATCCATCCCCGGATGAGCATGATTATTCTTTTAAAGAATATCCTGTTCAAGTTTAGGAAGTCCCCACGCGAGATGATCTCTCTATTAGTGTCATTATTTTCATACGGTCATTAGTGATCAAAATTAATCTTTTCATATCATTATAGGAGTCCCACTTAGAATTTTCTTATCATTCCAATAGGCCAGTATAAAAAAATTCTCTACACTAATGGTATCCCTAGTCATAAAACTTCACTCTCCCTCAAAAATGTCATATTTTCGGGCCCACCTTCATGTCTCCCATAGGCATAATTCAATCTTGAAAGTTCATTTCATCGTGTCATTATGTTTTGTCAAGTCACCATGTTGTTTGATCATTCAAGGTCCTCATTAGGTCACTATGTTTTCATTTTCCAAGGTTTAATAATACACCATTTCATTTGCATAAGGTCATCAAAAATAATCGAGAGTGATTGAATAATATTCCTTTATCATCCCAAGAGACATACCAACATGAAATATGATTTCCAAGGAATATTTTCAAAGTTTCTATTTCGCTTTTCAAAGTTATGATTTTTATTCGCGAAATGTAATTTTATTCAAAAACGAGAGATGTAATTTATTTTTATTTTTTATTTAATTTTATGCTCATATATATGTAATAAGTACTATTCCCAAGCTCTAATTCAACTCTACATGACAAACTAAAACAAAAAAAACAATGTAAGGAGTGCCAAACTCCATCATCATCAACTCGCAAAGAAAAAGTCGTGAGTGCAAAGGATGGTTTTCAAAGTTTTCAAAGGTGAAAGTGAAACATTAGAATGTGGATTTAAATCAAAAGATCAATTTCACTTTCGTGTATAATATCCTTCCATGACATCAAAAGACACTCATTCGTCTCTACTACCATCAAGCATCCTCAAGCAAAGTAGGGTTTTCAAATTTTCTTTGGGCAAAACTCAAGCAAACAGGGAGGCATTTGTGCGCATGCCTGTAGGCACTCGTGCACATGTGTGTGTGCATATGTGCCTACCAAAGAGAGGGCGTGCCCGTGTGGCAGGTTGCGTCGTTTTCCCATATTCTTTAGGAATTTTCATAAGGGCCTCCAAACTTCATAAAATCACCTCGGGCCTCTCGAAAGAATGGTTCCTCAAGCCTCCAACCAAGCAAGTGACCATTACTTCATTCCCCTTCTCCATAAAATCATTTTAGATGTATGAAGTTTTTTAAAAGAAAATTTGGTGTCTTACCTCAAATTTAAAACCTTGGTATTCTCTCAAATACCCAATGACGAGCTCCAATTTTAGTCCCTAAACCTTCATACCCTTCCCATATTGCAACATACCCTTTCCCAAATCCCTAAATTAACATTCCTTTTTCCCCTAAGCTTTCATTTCATTAAAACCCTAAGCCCTAGGTATATTATTTGCCTAGGCTCCCAATTTCCCTACACCTATAATTAATTCCCTATTCCAAAACCCTCTACATACCTACTCCCTATCACATTCCTCAACACATAAAACCCTACCCCTATCTCCCTCAATTACCCTATCCCATTTCCTATTCCTAAGAATCACATTCCACCATCATCACACCTCCCTAGGGTCTTCGACACTAAGACATCATGAAAAAAGAAGAAAACAAACCATACAAAGGAGGGAGAAGAAACAAAGGAGAAGATGACACATAAAGGGGGAAGAATACTCATATTAGAGCCAACAAATACCAAGGAACTATTAACATCTCCTATGGATGTGACATGTTTCAAACATGTTGGATGTTTTGAGTTCTGTGAGAAAATTCAGAAGGTCCAACACCATGCTATGTTGACCAGACTTTTCATTCTAATCTCCATGACAACCAAGTTACTCTAGTTGGTGTCACTACGACCGTGTCAACTCGCCATCATCTCAACTACCACCCCAGTATCCCAAATGTTGGGGGAGAAATGGGTTAAATATAAAGACTTGGAGGAGAATTACTATGAGATTTCTCATCAAAACCTAGGTACAAGAATGAGAGAAAGAGGATTTTTCCTTTCCCTTACCTCTGGGAGAGATATTCTCCCATGATGAAGATCGTCATGAAATACTTTTCATTTGAAGGTAGGTTCTCTTGATTGTATGCCTATCACATCCAGATACTAATGCACTTCACTAGGGTAAAGATGATCGACATACCCTACTACCTCTTCCGTAGCATTGATAAGATGGAATTTATTGTCCAGAAGAGAGAGTATGAACACCAAATGAATAGTTTTTTCTACCACTCCCTCATTAAAATCATATTCCTCCATCACCTCAATGAATTTAAAATTCCATGAGTTCATTCATAGCTAATGATATATTCACTACTCTCACCTATTCAACGATGCCTCAACATGCACCTTCATCATCTCATCCTTCCACATCCATTCCTCCATATCAGCCCACAATTCATTCATCATCATCACATCAATCTCCTTTCATCTATTTCTACCACCATCATCTCCATTTTACATGATATTGGATCACCTAGCAAAGAGTTGAGATCAATGAGCCTAAGGAGGCTAATGTGGCTAAGATAGAGCCATTGAAAAAACATGCCCGTAGGGGCTCATAGCCAGGTGTTTGTCTCCATAGATTGTGGAAGTGGCCCTTCCTTCTTCACCAACAAAGCATGTACAAAAGGGGGAAAGAAAAGATGATAGAGGAGGATATGCATGAGGCGACTATTTATGATGAGGATGACTCCATGAAACATAGCAGATTTTTGACCTTGTTGGCTCAGATGAATATGATGATGATGATGATCACTGGCATAGTCATCAAGGGAAAGGATGCCAAGATTATAGAGCTTCAAACTAATCTTGACATGTCCAAATTTGTCATAAAATTCCTCGACAAAAGAGAACCGCGAGTTGAAAAAAAATCATGTCATCGATGAGGTCAAAATACATCACAACTCAAAGGGAGGAAGAAAAATCCAAGGTTTTTTTAGAAGAGACACTTGAAAATCATTTGTTTTTCTTGAAGAGCAAGAAGAACAAGCACCAAGAGGCAGTACCTAGAACTAGAAGGCTCGAAAAAGTATCTCTAGCACTAGAAAGACAAAAAGAGCTTGAGCTTGTTAGATTATCCCTCGCTTTGAATGAACAACTTTCAATAGTAATCAGTGAAAACCAGGAGCCGTGGCTCGATAGAGCTAACCAAAGACTTGTAGAAGATTTTGGAGAGGGAAAATAGAGACAATGACACATCGAGGAGGAAATTCAAGCACTATGCCCAATGTTTTGGCCCTATAATTTATAATATTGGCAAGAATAAACGATGAGAGGACAACATCAAACCCGTTGGAATCTAGGACCTAGCCTTCAGACTCGGGAGGGCTTATCTTTGATTTAATTTTTTCCTTAATATTATGAATGTTGATGTTAAAGCTTAGTTACTGTTGATGATGTTATTGGTTTTTTTGATTGATTTTGTTGGTTGAATGAGTGTGTCACTGATGACTAATCCATTGGCTATGGAGTCAAAGGTCGAGTGGTGCATCAATGTTCAAGAGCATCATAGGGCAAAGATAACCGTGCTATATGGATCTTTAGAGTGAAGATGAATTATGAGGTGGAAGAAATAGTAAGGTTCGGTAGTGACTAAAGAGAAGTTAAGAATTCTTTAATCGTACTTTAGCAAAAAAACATTCAGCATTTTAAATGCAAACAAAAATTAAGGTGCTCTGCAACAAATATTAATCTAAAATTTATGTTTTTACAATTAGATGAATAGATACACCGTAAGGGAAACAATGGAAACATTTAACATATAGAAATATCACATCACCATTTAACACAGCCTCAAGAATCCCGTAATATGGCCTTCGATTATCGATGTCCAACTTCTAAAATTACAATGCTCCAATACAATATTTCTTACAATGTAGGGTCTAACAACGTCTAACCCTTGACAATTAAAATTCATGTAGTATTTAACTAAAACTTAAGTTGGCTACCCTAATCTACTTTGGAAACCTTAATTAATTACAATTAAACTAAAAATAGATAGGCATGGCCATTCAAGGTCTCGAACAAAAAATCTTTGACAAAACATCACTCGTAGAATTAATTTCTGCAGCTCTTCATGGATCTAAGAAACTTCGTGACTCTTCGTAAGATCAAAAAGTAGGCTTTAAGGTGGTTTTGTATGGTCACAAAGAGGCAACGATGGGTGGCTCGACATCAGGCTCTACTTTTGGGTCGATTCTCACTGGATCATTAAAGATGATGTGATGTTGGCACTTCTAATCAATCAATGGTTGTGCCGATGTGTCCACCCTGCGGTTTTTTCAATCTTGATACATACACAATTTTGTTCCACTCCTTCTTGCTTGGAATTCTCGTACCTATGACATGTTGGTACACTTTATCCACTTCGTGTACTTGCTCGAAAGTGGGCTCGGTGAGGAAAACATGCTTCGACTCATGTTGAATAAAGATGTCATTTCTTAAGAGATCCAAGACAATCTTCATGGTCACATTTTCTTCGATGCTAGAAAATTTGGTGGTATCCTTAGCTATTTCTCTAAGCTTGGTCATATAATCTCCCTTTTTGGACCACCTTTTATTAATTACATACAAATGGATGGCAACTCTTTTGTCGCCGTGGGTTCAATCTTGTTCAATAATATGTTTATGGCCTTGTCCAATTCATGACACTTCTCCTCCAATTGCCTTACTAAATTCCTCTTAGTGAGGACCTTTTTACCTTCTAATATGGTTGTTGTTATGGCTCCGTACACCCAGCTCTTCAAGCTCATAACTTGGTTTTGGAGTTCGATGAATTTTATGATTTTAGGAGCTGTGATTGGCATACTTCCTAATTCCCGATCTGATTTTTCAATGGCCATTGTGCAATTTGTCAATCAACTCTTTCCGTTCAAAAATGTATGGGATGGCGCAAATTTCATCTACTCGTTGTATGATACTCCCCCAAATTATCAATTTCATTTGGCCCCAAATGTTGTTGTCGAAAATTCCTTTTTTTCCTTCTCCAACCTCTCAATCTACTTTTTGGCTATCTCATGGGCAGCTTTAGACCTAGCCTTTTGATCTCTCGAGATGCCAAATTTGTGCTTCCAATTTCTTGAGCTCTTGTGTATCCATAGTGGTCATACTTTCCATGGCCTTTGACACCTGGTCTATCCCACTAGATGCTCTAGGAGTTGTTGGAATAGTTCATGGAATTGATGAAATGGGGACAACTTCTAGTGGGATGGGTGCCACTCGAGTTGTTTCTTCTTTTTCCTTTATTAGCTTCTCCATATCAGTCTCCATCTATTTGATTTGGGCAGATCGTTCCATAACCAAATTCATTAACTCTTCCTTCGTGACTCATCTTCCTCAATTCCTTTCGCCAAGCCATCTTCTACATCGGCATCTTGATTTGTTTCCACGGGTCGCTATGTCAACATTATTCTTCTTCAAAAGCTCCTCCACGAGTCTCAAACATTGGTCGTCACAACCAAGCTTCACTATTAAATATTCTAAAGACTTGATCCTTGAGTCTTTAGCCATGGCAAATATCTTCTCCATCTTGAGCTATGATTGAGTATTGATAAAGATACATGCGCTTTGACAAGATCATAGCAAAGATTGCTTGCTGTGGAGGCCACCATCTCTCCGCCCTACTTGTGTAATTCCATTTGGTCAACAGGATGGATGTCCTTGGTATTGAACTCGAATGATGCCTCGCTTTGTAATCTTCTGCCCTCGAGGTTGTGGGACCAAGGCTTCTAAAATATGCCATCGCATCCTTCTTTTCTCGGGTGTCAAAGGTAGACAGCAGCCCGCTTTGTGAACTTGGGGGCTCGGTTCCAAAATTGATCTGTATGTTTTAAACTCGTGGCACCTCATTTCTCAACTTTGTCTCCCGGAATGTGTCATAAACTTATTTTTCTTGGCCTTCTATGGTAGGCCTAGAAGTAGATGTCTGTAAGCCTTGTTACCACAGCAGACATTGTGGTTGAAGTTGTAGGGGAGGCGATTATTTGAACACCCACCGGAGATGACCTAGGGGTGTCTACAATATGAATCACTATTTTTTTGCCATGATTCTCCTCCTTGATCAATATTCATGTGAATTATGGCCCTCTTCCTATATCTTAGTTTGAATTCTTTAATATAGGTATCGATCACGAAGGTGACTGATCCTCTCTTGGCCTCTTGCTCCCTATCTCTTTATCTTCTACTCCTTTCCTTTATTAAGGGTCGGGGTTTGGATGCCTAAATTGGAGATCAACCTGCTCTTCATCTTCTTGGAGGGTGTTGGTCACCCATTCTATTTGATTGGCATACTCGCTCAATTGCAAGTCCGTGTGTGTGAACATAGGGTGTGGATCTCGTTCTCCACCCTTTTCTTGGACATAGCTCCCCATAGGGTCATAAGACCATGTAAAATTGTAGGTCTGAAACCCATCTCTTTCAATATCTTCTTTGCCTCCTCTCTTGCTACTCTATTGTTAGAGATGAAAGGCCCAATTTGTGTCTTGATATTGAACTCGAGCCTATCTTCTTTACAAAAACAAAGTGGAGCTCATCTACATGTATCATTTGCCTTATGTACTTTAGTGAAAAAAGCCCTCATGGAGAGGAACTTTGTAAATTTATAAGGTGCTAGCTCATTTCCATAGACTCGAATCTCTTTGTAATTTTGGTACAAGTACCAATATGTTGTCTTCACTTGCTCTATTAGCTGCATGGTTTTCCTTATTTCTTCACTTATCCCGGGCTCGCATGTATTGTTGAGTGTTTTTATGGTTGGGTGCACAAAAAATCCAAAAAATCCCCGTATGTATAATTATTCTAATCTTTTAATAGAAGGATGGTCCAAAAAATGATAGATTGGGGCTCAACATCTTCATTTACCTTGTTCATCCGAAATCCTTCGGGACTAGAAATAGACAAACATATATACCAACACGGAGGTGTATTTGAAAACCTCCTCTATATTAAACTTTAAAAAAAATTTCATGAATGGCCTCTGTAAGAAACTGAGAATAGTTGAACTCGGACTATGGGTTTAGCATTTGACGAAAGAGTGGAGGTGAGTCGAGTAGTAATGGATATAGGCCATTTCACGCGCCCCTCGTGGTTAAAGTTCGCAGGTTGTAGGGGGACCAAAAAAACATTGCTGATTATCTGATGTGGGACGATGTGTGGGGAAGACAGGAAAGGTCGCCGGGAGTTTAAAGGTGGACATGACGTGGCAAGGAGGTGGGGCCCAAACTCATGTCGTGAAGCGAAAGTTTTTATTTATCGACCCACGTAGGTGAAGGTTAAATCTCGCAATGTGAAAAGAAGTGATGGTGGGAGGTGACGTGGCAAGGGAGGTGGGGGCCGCCCACACATTGAAAATCACAAATCGGAAATCTTGGTTATGAGTAGGGGGAAAGTTGAATGTTATAATCATGATGATGCGAAGTGCGGTGAGTGGAGGGAGTGTCATGCCAAGATAGAGGTGGGGCCGCCCATGTTAGTAACCTATAAATATAGGATTCATAATTTTGACTTGAGTCGATGGTAGTCTTGTAAATATGTACAAACTTTGCTTTTCGCAATTTATTTTCCCATATTATTATAAAAAAATAAGAAAATAAAAAATAAAAAATAAAAACAAAAAGAGGGTAAAAGTCCTAAAAAAAAATCAAAATGACTTAGAAACAATGATATACCCCAAAAGAGAAAAAAAGATGAATAAAACATGAAAGTGTGCAAGTCTAAGTGCCACTACTTTTACTTTTTGCATTTGATTATGGAAGAGTGTCAATAAATGCCATAATCTCGTGATGAGTTGAACAATTTAATCTTGACTTGTCATCTTTCAATTTCAAATGTTGTAGATAGTGAATAAAGAATTGGCATACAGCTTTAATCATAACAATTCAGTAGTTAGGTAGAAAATAAAAAGAATCCAACAGTTTAATCTAGATTCTTGGATGAAATAAGGTTAGAATTAGATAGTTTTTACTCGCTTTCAAAAGAATAATATGTTGTAAGGTTGCTAGCTCAAATGCACCTGATTAGAATAGAAGGAAAAAATGTTAGAAGACATGAATGTGCTAGGTAGAGGAAGGTGAGAAAAATCATTGTAAATATATTTCACTGTGCTCTAAATAACTAATTTCCCCTCCCCATAGCAATTTGATATTCTAAACTATCATTCAAAAGAGGCTCAAGGCATTTCCTTGACTTCTGCTACGATCAGGACCCATACCGTGGCTCAATGACTAACTAGTTGAAAATGTTAAGTTTCTATATTAATCTCTGAAATTTTCATCATTTACCCCTCCATGCACTCATCACCATTTTACTTCATAAGTAATAACTCTTTTCTTGCTTAAATGTTACATAACGGCTCATTTAATTAACTTCTCCATCTTACAAAGTATAAAAACCCTCAAAAAAACATGATATACTAAGTAAAAGTGAAGGAATTATGAAAATTAAACTTTACTCCAATTTTCACTTTCCTTAGTTATATTTATGAAATTTTGAGTATTAATTTTCCCTTTTCATATTAACATTTAACCTATTTTATTAACTCCCTATCAAATATCCTAGTCCTATTAATATAACTTCTTTTATTTTATATCCCAAAAAACCCTCTTATTATATGCTTTTGTGTCAAAGATATTAAACACATGTTGAAATAACATCCGAAATTACCCCTTTGACACAAAACTACCTATAAAAATATAACCCTTTCCCCCTATGGTTTTTAGACCCCTCCACAATCTAAAACTATATAATAAAATTAAATAATACAAAAAGGCACATTTTATTTACATTATGTGTATTTAAAATAACGCACAAAAAATACTTATACTCCCATTTCCCGCATACCTTAACCTAAGGTTAAGAGCCTCAAGCTTTTTCCTTTTTTGATATGTGAAACCTCATGTTTCATATAAATTCCAAACCTTGAGTTAAAAATCTCCATTAACCCACCCCATGCACTTTTACCCTATATATAAACCTAGTTTATATATATGTAAACCTATTAATCCATTGAATTAAACCAAAAATTTCCACGATTCATCCCTACACTGTCCCGATCATTGATGATCTTTTAATGTGATGGTCTTAGATAAACGCGACAACTTGCTTCATGACCTACACCGTCCCTCGATATCGCATTTTTTCTCACACCGTAGATCTTAACCTTTCAGATCAACGGCTCACCATAAAAAGCCCGACCCCACCTTATTGTTTCCCCGCAACTTTTCCGAAAGATCTCAACCATTCGCATCACTCAATCGTATCCGACGTGGCGCATATTCAATATCGCATAACAAAAGTGATCGGACAAAGTTTGTAAAAAATAATGCGATAAAAGTTGTTTCATGAAACTACCATTTGCTACGTGTCTCATTTCTACTCGGATCGCATTCCAAAAGTCAAAAACCATTTACCGCCTAGGAGCAATGCGATAACCGCTAAAGGTTTCGCCTTCAATGCGAAAACCACTCCCGCCATTTAGACTTGACCCGTAATTAATACTTCACATATTAATAAAACCTGAGGTTTTAACCTTAGTTTTCCATTGTTTTGCATACCTTTGCGCCTTTTCCTCCGAGAAATTACTCACGAACACCATTTCATAGATGTTTTTGAACCGAAACTTTGTCATTCTAAAACCATTTCCCCTCTAAAATTAACCACCAAATACTCTCGACACCTTCTACCAAGAAAATGTGACCAGCTTTGAAGACAAGTATAAACTCGGAAACCCTCTTTGATCGCAACCATACCTCTTCAAGGTATTTTTCAGAATCCGACCTCGCAAATAAGAAATTGTTGTTGACCCAATACTAAAGATTCACCCCCGATGTTCTCTTCTTTGTCGGATGGACTCCCGCGCAATCTACATTTATGAATCCTTGAAGCTTCACACCCTCATTTCGCCTATACTAAATACCAAATTGAGTGGTGCCTCCGAGATATCTCAGGGCACATGTTTGGTTGCCTTCCAATAGAGCTTGGTAGGTGTTATGTGGAATTATGGATTACTGATAAAACATTCTTCCCTAGACGACGTTGTTTATCTATAACAACAGATTAAAGATTTTGCAACTACTTTTCCTAACTCGTAAATAGACACACCGAACAAGTCAAAGAACTTACTCGGAGTCCAAGCGCTTCCTATTCTCCCTATCGTTCTTGCTGTAGCTTCAAATCCAAGCTGGGTGTCCGAAAATATTTCCGCAAAGATGAACACTAAAAAACAAAAGATAGCAATAATACGGATGTCTATTCAAGTTATTTAGTTAAATCAATGAAACATAAACCATATACATCGGATAAGAATTCATAATATAGAAAACATGAGCTTATACAGATAAATATGTGGGAAATTAAGAAGCAATCTTTATTAATGGATAGAAGGGGAGGTTACAACCTAGTGATTGATTTAGTGTCACCATCTCTAGCGAAAGCATCCCAAACCTTTCATCACAATGCAAATATTTCCAGCAACATGTCACTCAAATCAACTCCTCAATTGAAATTCCACCAACATTTCTCTACTAAAATTCTTCCTTATCAAACACTAAGATCTGTGCTCAATTTATAGAGGAGCTGAAGGTAGTTTTACAATCAATGACTTTTCAATAATAGGAAAGACATGTTCCCAATCTTTTTGATGTCAAATGGACACATGGATTCTAAGTTTCGACACATGTGAACTCTTCTAGAAGGCACTCGGCCAAGTGGAGATTCCGAACAATGAGAATTTCGCTCCCAATGTGACCAACGCTCATCGTGAGTGTCGGGAAGTGCTTTGAAGAGTAGTCTTGAATGGGGCTACTCGCATATGCAATGCACTTAGTCCCTTTAGAGGTAGCATTGATGATCTCTCATATGATATATTATAAACTTCAAATCTTGGAAACCTTTGCAGATGAAAGGCATGTATGATTTCTCTTGTTCTTTTCCTTAGGGCATGTAGCAACTAAAATGATAGGGAATGATAGACCCTTATTCATTGGTCTTGGATATGATGCCTAGTTAACCAAGTCATTTGGAATGGCGCCCAAATCGACCTATAATAATTTCCCCCTAAAGCATGAAGTCGAATAATAATAACAATATTTTGATTGAGATGCTTTACACCGTGATGGGACTGGAGATGAAGCTGGAGTGGCGACTGCTACGTCAATCTTACAATACATTACATCATGATATATCCTCTTGATCATAATTACCGAGGGTAGGCATTCCCATGTTTCGAGCACATAAACAATCTAATAACATGTACATAATTCAAAAAGTCGTCTATATTGGAATGTTTCCCAATACAAACATGTCTATAGATATAGGCCCATGTTCGAATGACGATCCGTCATGTAAGGTCACCGTACGGATGATGTGTACCACAATCCTCGAAATCACAACCCGGATAGTCTGAAAACTAGATCCGGGGTCTTCTAATCTTTGTTTTTCACTCGATCATTGGGGTACAAGTCTATCCATGCGAATATATGATTTGTAGTCAAACATGGAAAGACATCTTTTGATTACCACCAACGATGTGAGTCGTTAACAAACACGAGAGAACCACTATTGATGTCAATGGCCCTCAAGGTACCGCAAAGACATTTTGTAAGGCATGAATAGATGATTTGATGTCGAACGCCAAACAAAATCTTTCGGTCAAAACTCCGGGAAGTGAGGATCTTGTCGATGAAAAATCATTATCCGTGAAGTTCACTTAGAAACATCGTATTCCGAGCACCATTTGTTATGTGGAATTATGATTACTGATCAAAACATTCTTCCATAGACAGCTGCTTATCTAGAACAACAGAGTTAAAGACTTTGCAACTACTTTTCCTAATTGTAAATAGACACACTTTGAACGCATCAAAGAACTTACTTGGATTCCAAGCACTTCTTATTCTCCTTCTATCGCTCTTGTTGTAGCTTCAAATCCAAGTTGGATGTCCGAAAATATTTCTCGCAAAGATGAACACTAAACAAAAAAATATAGCAATAATACTAGATGTCTATTCAAATTATTTAGTTAAATCAATGAAACATAAACCATATACATCATATAAGAATTCATAATATGGAAAACATGAGCTTATACTGATACATATGTGGGAAAATAAGCAAAGCAATATTTATTAATGGATAGAAGGGGAGGTTACAACCCAGTTGATTGATTTAGTGTCACCATCTCCAAAGAACATCCTAGCCTCATCACAATGCAAATATCTCTCAGCGAGCATGTCACTCAAATCAACTCCTCAATTGAAATTCCACCAACATTTCTCTACTTAAATTCTTCCCTATCAAACACTAAGATCTCGTGCTCAATTTATAGAGGAGTTGAAGGTAGTTTTAAAATCAATGACTTTCCATTAATAGGCAAGACATGTTCCCAATATTGTAGATGTCAAATGGACACACAGATTCGAGGTTTGACACATGTGAACTCTTCCAAAAGGCATTGGCCAGTGGAGATTCTCGGGAACAATGATAATTTCGCTCCCAATGTGACCAACGCACTTGTGAGTGTCTGGGAAGTGCTTTGCGTAGTAGCCTTGAATGGGGTTACCTCCATATGCAACACACTTAGTCCCTTTAGAGGCAACATTGATGAGTTCTCATATGATATATTATAAACTTCAAATCTTGGAAACCTTTGCAAATGAAAATCATGGTTGATTTGTCTTGTTCTTTTTCTTAAGGCATGTAGCAACTGAAATGATAGGGAATGATAGACCCTTATTAATATTCCTGGAGATGATGCCCAGTTAACCAGGTCATTGGGAATGGCCCCAAATTTTCCTATAGAAAGTGCCCCCTAAAGCATGAATTTAGAATAATAATAACAATATTTTGATTGAGATGCTTTACACTATGATGGGCTGGAGATGAAGCGGAGTGGCGACCTGCATCAATTTTACAATACATTACATCATGATATATCCTCTTGATCATAATTTGTTGAGGGTAGGTTTTATAGCATCATTTTTCACCCTCATGCGATTAATGATTGTATCTTTAGCCTTAGGCACCCTTTCCCCCCAGACTTGAACAAATTCATAAAAACCAGTGTCTAAAATCCCATACACGATTATGCCTAGCCTTTTCCATGTATATACGCAAGTTTGTTCATATCTTCCACGTGTTAGCCATCCATAAAATTTTGTTATATAAAATGATGGCTAAATCAAGTTTCTAAGTTTCCAAGAAATAAATTTCTGCAAAATCTGTGAGTTCTTGGAACTTCTTTGTGCCTCATGTCCAAAAGAACTCATCTCACTATTATCTTCACTGAAAAAATCCTTCAAGGCATCCTGCTGATATAAAGGACTATTTCAAAACCTCCCTTTTCCTTAATTTCACCCATTTTTCCCATCTTTACCGTTTATTTTCCCTCAAAATCCCCTTCAAACCTGATAAAATCCCTTTATTCTCGTTTAAAACCCTTTTTTCCCCCTATCGAAAACTCCAAAAAACCTCAAAAACCTTCATTTTCTGTCCAAAATCCTTCTTTTTTAATATAAGGCCTTAAGCCCCTTTCGCTTAAGCCTGAGCCCTTTTTCCACAGTAAGACCGAGGCCCGAGACCGTTGACTAAAGGTCTTAAGCCCCCATCACCATCACACATCGGCGTTCTCGAATTCTTCGTTACCTTTCCTTTTTCTTCGTTGATTTACGAAAAGACGTTACACTTTCCCGCTTCAAATCTGAGCCGTCGATCTCGCTTCTGATCCG